>LOEQ01000663.1:65664-78258 GCA_001685075.1 Bramus lutescens | reverse complement strand
CTTGGAGCTGTTGACAGAGGCTGCCTGCGTCTGCGTGGAAGGGCTGGGAGCGGACTTTGCCTCACAGCAGGCTCCACAGCATGCCTGCCCAGGCCGCCCTTAAGGGCTTTCCCAGGCGGGTCCCACTGACCGTTAAGGATGCACCTGGGGAAAGATATGGCGGCAGCACTCTAGGGCTGCCATCTAGCCTTGTCTCACACCCGACTCGAGGCCCTGGAAGGATCTGCCTGCCTCAGCCAGGCTCTCTGACCTTCCCTTCTTCTTCCCAGAGCTTTTCTAGCCTGCTCAGATAGGGCCTGTAGGACTGGGCAGCTTCGCTCCCTCCAGTGGCCTTTTCTCTGATGGAAGGAAAAGTCAGGACCAGGAAAACTGAGCAAGCCTAGGGAGAAGCTGGAAACCTACTCCAACGGCAGACGCCGTGACTCTGAGGCCTTAGCTGTCTCCTCAGACAATCGTGGGGGTGACCCCAAGCAGAGGAGAGGGCGTTTGGTTCTTAGGTGGTTTTATTCTCTCAATAACTCAGGCTAGGTAAGGAGGCCTGGATGCTGTCCCCTCCTGGACTCAGAACCCCCACACACCATTTTCCACTAATTATAGAGCAGAATTTAGGTTAACAGACTTCCTTTTTAAAAAGCAAATGCCCATGGGAAGGTGAAGTCGTGGGTCACTTATACCTTAGTGTAAATCATTTTGTAAATTTAAATTGATTGCTCTCCCCACCATCACCACAGGGAGTGCTAGTTTGATAGGACAATTGGAACATGAGGAGGGGGTGTGGGGCTGGCAGGAGTTTCAACCAGGATTGGTGACTCTGTAGAGCAGTGGTTCTCTACCTTCCTAATGCTTTGATCCTTAAATACAGTTCTTCATGTGGTGGTGACCCTGGCCATAAAATGATTTCCATGGCTACTTCATAACTCGAATCTTGCTACCATTATGAATTGTAATGTAAATACCTGTTTTCCAATGGTCTTGGGCAACCTCTGTGAAAGGTTTGTTCGTCCCTCAAAGGGGTTGGGACTCACAGGTTTCGAACTTCTGTTATAGAACCAGTGAGCTACATGGAAACTAAAGACAGAGTGAAGGATGTAGTCTGGCAGGAAATAGGTGATCTGGGTTAATGGGAGGAGCAGACATCCCCAAGGCTTCCAAACAGAGCCTAGCGGAGGGAGGGTCTAAGGATAGGACACAGCAAGTCCATGTCTATAGAGAAACACTTTCTGCTCATCTGTGGGGGTGAGAAATTATCAGAGGGCCCTCCTGTGTCATCAGGGAGTCCTGGACACAAACTGCCTGGCCTTTGCACCAAATGTCCAGGTTGCCTACGGCTGTGGCTGTGTTTTGATTGGTAGAAGCAGCCTCTGCATGGAGGGAGGGCTGGGATATATCTTCCCTGCTGTTGTTCATGAGCCAAAATCCTCACTCATCCACCTACCTGAGAATGATTCTCTAGAAGGCTCTCTAGATACATTCATTTGTGAGTGTGTTATGTTCCCTGCAGAAGGAATCACTCTTAAGAGGGAAGATGGCAGTGAGTTGGTTTCCACGGCACTTACCTCAACTGGTTCCATGTTTCACCATATCTGTTACTGGCAAGGGAGCTACACCTTGTTATAGGAAACCTCCGGTGGCTGCTGGGAGACTGAGCTGAGATAATGGACCTGGGAGCCCTTTGTCACCTGCATAGTTAGGATCTATTGCTGTTTGCTTATGTGAGACGCACAAAACCAAGGCAGGGAAGAGACAAGCTGATACTGTTACCGTACATTAACCCATCAGCCAAGTGGTAGTATATACATTTTTTTAAAGATCCATCTTAAATGTTTCTCAGGCTGGCCTCAAACTTCCAGGTTCATGCCATCTTCCGTTTTCAGCCTCCCAGATAGCTAGAACCACAAACATATGATACCATGTCCAATCTACCCACTTCTACCAGGCTCCTCTCCACCTGCAAACCTCTTCACTGAAACCACAGGACCCCAAAGGAAGGGTGGTGCAGTTTCCCCACACAGCATGGCTGGTCCTCACACCAGGATGACTGCAGAACTAGATCTATCCTGATTATATTCATTCTTTCCCCCACTCTTCCCCACATTTTTTTTTGAGACAAGGTTTCTCTATGTAGCCCTGGTTGTCATGGAACTCACTCTGTAGGCCAAGCTGGCCTTGAACTCCAAGATCCACCTCCCTCTGCTTTGGGATTAAAGGCATGCACCACCACTGCTGGCTTCCCCCAAGTTTTGTTAGGCTTCTCAAACCACCTGAGCCTTTTGCCATCCTTAAACTCATCCTTTGGATGAAGGCAGTAGCGGGAGGCCCTCAGACCCACCAGAGATCCAAACCTTTATGACACCCTGTAATTGTTTCATCATGTGAGAGTGGCCTGTCATGTGTATCCCATTTGACCCCGAGAAGGAAACTGCTAGAATGATTGGGCCATGGTGGGGAAGCAGGTCATGAGGATGCTAACTTCTCTGGGTACTGATTCCCGCGTGTAATGGTACTAATAGCAGCTCAGATTCATGCTGTGTATGGGCATTGTGACCATGATTCTCAAGTTGGGTGTGAAAGAAGAGTTTTAGGATGCTTCTGTTAAATACGCATGCTACATACATCACCTTCCTGGAATTTTACTTGAGGATTTGGGAGGATGGGAGTTTTATAATAAAACTTGGATCTATTATGCAGCAAAATGCAAACCTTGTATGTATTTAAAGATTTATAAAAGAAGTTTTGAAAGATGTCATGTTTCTAGTGGGCTGCTTCTGGCTACACCCCCAGATCCCTGGGGATTGGACATGTGATCATGCCCTAGTGTGCCATGTTGGGAAAGGGAGAGCAATGAAGGCTGTGGGAGGATGAGAAGGTACCTGGTGTGCAGTAGGCAGTCAGTAAACGGCTCGTGTTAGGGCAGCCGCTACATCCTCCNCTACATCCTCCCGGAGGAAACAGACCCACACGGATGGCAGCGCTGCTTGAACACACTGAGCGAAGCCAGGACTGGAAGCGGCTGCTCACTCCCAATCCAGTGTTCTGCCACCACTCCCACCTCTTCCTCATCAGTAAACTACCTCCTCGTTTCTTAGCACCCCCCCTTTGGCAAGGAGGCTGGTTCCTGGGTTCTAGTGATTCCTGTACAAGACAAGCATCTGTGGGACAAGGCTTTAGACAAGACACATACATGAGCAAATCCATGCCCATCAAAGAGCAGATGCAGGACTGCTGAGTCTGAGATAGGAGGTGGAAAGGGCCAGGGTGTGTGGTGCTTCCAGGATTGAGTGGAAGCCAGAGTAATGGCCTTGAGGCCAGAGACAGCACACCTGCTAATACCTACTAGTACCTGCAGTTTTATCTAAGAGGAGAGGCCTTTAGCTTTGCATTTCATTTTTAAGCCTTAGGGTTTTCCATCCAGATCACAACCAAGGATGCCTTGGGCTTTTGACTTTCTCAGCTAGTAAGAAGTGCGTGGGAATCCGGGGCAGCTAGGCAGTCTTGGAGAGCCTCGAGGCATTCTTTCATAAGCCTTGGCAGGCTGTCCTCTCTTCCCTGGTCCTGTGCAAAGGGTTGATTGTGATTGGTCTGCCTCCCTAAGTGAGAAAATTAGGTCCCAAGTGAGTAAATTTAGTATCTAAATTTGGCCCGATTCTCTCCATACCGAGGAATTGGATAAGGAGGGTCAAACTCAAGCCTCACTTGTTACAACAGTTCAGAAAGAGTAATTGTTTCCCCATTACACAGATGGGAAAAACCCAAGACACAGAAGCATTTTTCTCAGGCCTCCTGAGGTCTTGGTAGAAATGCAGATTTTTAGTTCCAACCCTGGCTGACTCAGGAAGTCCCTATGGGAGACCTCAGACTCAGCATCAAGGGTGGCCTTCAAGTGGTTCTGATAGCCACAAAGTTCAGAAACCTTACAGAAGAATTAAGTAACCTGCCCACTCAATGGCAGAGCTGTGTTCAGCCCTAAGTCTTCTGCTGCTAAATTTCAGGCTCCTTTCAGTCTTTTTGAGGAGCTAGAATGACCTTTTCCCCTGCCGGTCTCAGTATCTGCCACACTGGCTCACAACACATTTTCTTTGGGTAGGTGGCTGAGTGAGTGAGTGAGTAGTGAAGGCTTGAATGCAGCTAGTGGGGTGGAGTCAGGTTGGACTCCTGCACTAGAGGGGGAGGCTAACACGGTAGAGAGATGCTGATCTACCTGCGCTTGTTGCTTTCAGAGAAGCCACTGGCAGAAGATCCGTACCATGGTCAACCTGCCTGTCATGAGTCCTTTCAAAAAGCGCTACTCTTGGGTGCAGTTAGCGGGGCACACAGGTGAGCATTAGTGCGGGTGGGTGAGGTTGTTGTGACAGGAAGGAGCTGGGCAGTTCTAACTGGAGCCCTTCTGCAGGGAGTTTCAAGGCTGCGGGCACCAGCGGCCTGATATTGAAGCGCAGCTCGGAGCCAGAACACTACTGCCTGGTGCGGCTGATGGCCGATGTACTGCGCAGCTGTGTTCCCGCCTTCCATGGTGTAGTGGAGCGGGACGGTGAGAGCTACTTGCAGTTACAGGACCTGCTGGATGGCTTTGATGGCCCTTGCGTTCTTGACTGCAAGATGGGTGTCAGGTTTGTGTCCCCCTCTCTTAGTCAGGCAGAATCAGTGAGGGAACCAAGGAACTGGGCTAAAAGCTCACATGGGGGTCCCTCATGCTCTGGCCCCGACCTGCACCTCACAGAACTTACCTAGAGGAGGAGCTGACCAAAGCACGCGAGAGGCCCAAGCTGCGGAAGGATATGTACAAGAAGATGCTGGCGGTGGACCCTGACGCACCTACTGAGGAAGAGCATGCGCAGCGCGCTGTCACCAAACCGCGCTACATGCAATGGCGCGAAGGCATCAGCTCCAGCACCACGCTCGGCTTCCGCATCGAGGGTATCAAGGTGGGTCAAGCTTCCCTGGCTTTGCAAGGCTTTTCTGACCTCCTGCCTCAACTGCCACCAGGAGACGCCCTCTGGTCGCCATGTCTTGGTCCCCAGAGGTTAAAGCCCCAGGGAGGTACCACTGCCCTTTGCATGATCCTCTCTCCCCTCAGATGGGTCCGGGTCCCTGACACTCCTTGCCCACCTCCTTCAGAAAGCCGACGGATCTTGCAGCACTGATTTCAAAACTACACGAAGCCGAGAGCAGGTGACTCGTGTCTTTGAGGAGTTCATGCAAGGAGATGCCGAAGTGCTGGTGAGAGGGGGTCCTAGAACCCTGAGGTTTGGGCACACCTATTTACAAGAGTGCCTCTTGGTCATTCTTTCTAACGTCCTTACCTATGCCACCCCCAGGGGTCGCACTTCCGTTGTTGTACCGTAATTGTTTGACCTCTGCTCCTATGTGAACACGTGAGGGGTTGTGTCTCCCTCCCCACAGCGTTTGTCAAGCTGAAATGCATCTCAATGTCAGTAGAGCCTCCCTTGGTGCGAGATTAATTTGTCCACACTAACCCTTCCTTCCAGAGGAGGTATCTGAACCGCCTACAACAGATCCGGGACACCCTGGAGATCTCAGATTTCTTTCGAAGGCATGAGGTAAGAGGTGGGTGGGCTGGGGGCTGGCTTTGTGCTTTGTGAAAGAGAGAACGGGAAGGGGGCGGCTCTCTGGGAGAAGCAGGTGGCCTGACTGCCATGGGGGGCCGGCAGGTGATTGGCAGCTCACTCCTCTTCGTGCATGACCACTGTCATCGTGCTGGTGTATGGCTCATCGATTTTGGCAAGACCACGCCCCTCCCCGATGGCCAGATCCTGGATCATCGGAGACCCTGGGAGGAGGGCAACCGTGAGGACGGCTATTTGCTGGGGTTGGACAATCTCATTGGTATCTTGGCCAGCATGGCTGAGAGATGAGGCTGGGCCCATGTCCCCACCCCCCACTTGGGCCGGCTGGTCAGACAGATGTGGACCGGTGGCTGCATCCCCACCATGCATGCCGGCAACAGACTGGAACCCCGCTGGGCGGGCAGTTCACATGGTCCTGCAGGACCAGGTGCCATCCACTAAGGGGGTATACTACCAATACCAGGAGTTGGCCTCCACACAAGCCTGTGTCCCCGAGCAGAATGACACTGTCTTACAGGAGGGGAAGGAAACAATGGGCTTCTCCCTCAGCCCAGCTCTTCTCAAGTGGCGTTGCACCTCCCTAGAGGGGCCACATCCAGAATTTTATTTCACAGGTGTACAGACTTCCTGGTCTACCCTCCTATGCTACAGTGGGTGCCCTTCCTAATAAAACTCAAAGACACAGCTTCTGTGACTCAGGCCTCATCCCCTTCACCTCTGGTCCTCTCTTCCTTAGTTCCAGACTCAAGTCCACTCAGAACTGAAGAATGAGAAGGGGTTTGTTGTTGCTTTGTTTTTAATTAGTATTAGAGACATTTGTAGATAGCATGCGGGGATGGGCCAGATGAAAGATACTTATGGGGAGAGGACAGTCTGGGATTCCCAACTAAGTTCTGCAGTGGGCGGGTGGGTGGCCTCTGGTTCCAAAGACTGAGAGTGGCCAGGCCCTTCCCTAAGAGGGTTTGGACTGGTTTCCAGTGTGGAAAGGTCAGGCCCCCAGGACAGCCCGGAAACACGTCTGAACATGCAGCGCAAACCGCAGGGGGCAGACTTGGACTAACAAGTCATCTAGATGCCTGGAAAGGAATGCAAGGAGGAGCCATTGCTGAAGTCAATGCCTAAATCTTCACCCTTGGGGTCCCTTGGGGTCCAAGAGCCATAGGTGGGGTTCCAAAGGTTCTGAGGTTGGAGGCATCTGGATTTGAGGGCCTTGAGGCCAGAGGGCAGCCTTGAGCCAAGGAGGCCTCCTCCCCAGCTTTTCAAGTTCTCTGAACTCAGCTGCAGTGCCTGTGGGGATCTAAGACCCTCCAACGACCTGTTCCCCAGGCCAGAGGCCCCTTCCTCCTCTAGAATAGGCCCTGGTTCCACCGGCAGGGGTGAATTCAGCACATCAGGGTCCTATAATAGGAAAGTGGAGGAACAGGCTTTCTTCCGGTCCTACAGAACCAGGATAGTTAGTGGGGATCAAAAGGATATGTAAGAGTAGGGGAGGGGTGGAGGCACACCTGAGTGCAGTATTGAAGGCGCTCCAAGATGCTGGCAAAGTCAGGGCGGAGCTCAGGTTGGTGCTGCCAACACTGGGTCATGATTCTGTACCTAGGGAGAGGCAGGAGTTCATGCCTCCTAAAACCTTGAGGGACCTCCCTCCCTGGGTAGCGTTGTTAACTCACACTGGCCCAGGGCAGTTCCTAGGAGGGTCCATCCGGTTCCCTGTGACAATGAAGTCTAGGACCTCCTGGTTGGTGTGCCCAGGGTAGGGCATATAACCCAGTGAGAAGATCTCCCAGAGCAGGACCCCAAAAGACCTGTACCACAGGTGGGAGGAACAAACGAGACCCATCAACTACAGCCTCCTTTTGAGGTGGCCCGAAAGGGTGGGATTAGCCTCTGGGCAGAGGAGGGGATCACAGGGGAACCATGCTGTCACCAGGAGTCTGTCTTGGATGTGAAAATGCCCTCCTGGAGAGCTTCTGGGGGCATCCATTTGACAGGGAGCAAGGCCCGGCCCCCCTTGCGGTAATAACTGGCCCTGTAGGAAGGCAAGAGAATGTGATGTTTTTCAAATGCTGTCCGGTGAGTCTGCACAGCAGCGTTCTCACCTCCCCAATTCCTGCTCACCGGTAGATATCTCTTGCCATCCCAAAGTCTCCAATCTTAGCCACTCTCCTGGGTCCAGTGCAGCTCAGTAGACAGTTCCGGGCGGCAATGTCTCTGTAGAACAGACAACATAATCACTGTGAGAACTTAGTTGCTCTGATTCTTCCTGATATGTTTCTTTAAAAGTTTTCAATGGGAGATCTTCTTTGAGGGGACAAGTGGGGCTGAGGGCCTCCTGAATCAGGATTGCTTCCAACCTGTGGATGAAGTGGTTTTCTTCCAGGTAGTGGCAGCCCTGGGCTATATCCTGGGCCAGCTGCAACAGATCCTGCATGGCCAGAGGTGATGGCTGGCCCTGGATTGGGCAGAAGGTACCTAAATTGATCCTGGACTTAGGACAAATGGTCAGGGTCTTAGAAGGGTCTGGGGAGCTCAGAGAAGGGTCTTACCGGGTGTGCTCTGCTGTGTCTCAGAAAATTCTTCATATCCCCACCAGACATCAGTTCCAGCAGAATGAGGCGAGGGGCAGCCTTGAAGCTGAGCCCCACACAGCGAACGATGTTCTGATGGCTGAATTTGCTGGGTGGGAACAGTGCACATACCCCATCACCAGTGGGGAGACGAGCACGCTCTCGACCCCATTAAGCTACAGAAGACCTCCGTGCCCTAGAATGCTGCCTCTCAGCCCTAAAGAGAGGAGGGGCCATCTCTGCAGGCAGGTCCTGCCTCCCACCACACCCTCCTGCCTGCCCTCAGGGGCACCTGATGATGAGAGCCTCCATGAGAAAGTCCAGCTCGTCCTGACGGGAGCAGAGCTCTGGCAGTGTCTGGGAAGGGAAAGTAGAAAATCCCTGCACTTTGGCTGGGTGCTTTAGGAGGGTGATTAGCAAAGGCTGTCCTCCATGGTGTCCACCCCACCCAGAGACCCTACTCCTTCTCACCTTGATAGCCACCTGCAGAGGGCTGGAGTCCCCAGGAAGGCCAATGACTAGTCCCTCATACACCTCCCCAAAGGCACCATGGCCAAGGGCTCTACAAGAAAACAAGTTGGAAGGGAGTGGGTGGCACAGACAAGGTCTGTAGAAGGAATAGGGCCCCTTTATCTCTTTGGTTCCCACCTCATATGTTCAGATGACCCTATCTGAGCTCTCTCTGGGTCATAGATGTTCTCAGGCACAAGCTAGTAAAGATAATGCTGATGCACAGAACTGGGGCAGAAGAGAGGGCAGGTGGGGCCTGAGTCAGGGTGCTAATGGGATAAGGCCTCTCCTTGTGCTAATGCAGACCCTCCTGGAAAAAGGCAACCTGTGAGTTCCAGACAGTCATGTTCCCAGGTCTCTGCACCCCAGAACTGGGGCAAAAGCTGACCCTTTCACATGTTACTTTGCTTTTTGGAGCTTGTGGAGTTTCCATCTCTGTATTAGGGATGTGAGTTGCGTGCTCTGTGGGATTGATTCATAATGCACCATGACAGGAGGAAGGACGGGGAAGGGGGTTCAGGGAGCATAGCATCAGGAGCAAACAAGAGGACTCACCTGAGTAGAGTGACATTGCCTGGGGAAACTTCCCTTAGCCCTGGGGGCAGAGGCCAGGGCTGGGCAGGGCTGAGCCCCACCTGACAGTAATAGGGGTTGGGAGCTGTCCTGATGGCAGAGGTGCGAAGCTTGCTCAGCTCAAGCTCAGGGCCCGGCAGCCTGGTCCCCCACAGGTTCTGCCACTTCCTCTGGTTCACTAGGAGTGAGAAGGACAGAGGACTATCCTCTGCCTCCCCGCACCCAGAACACCTTTCTAAAAGTCCTTTCAAATACACATTTTCCCCATGACTCCCCAGCTTCTACTCCAAGTCTAGGGGAATCGACCATTGTTTTGTGGGAGTAAGGGCCCTGAAGTCAGCTACACTTGCCCTGGAACCACAAAGAAGCTCATCACAGTCTAGTAGAGGAGGGCCACCTGCATCAGCCATGCCTGCGAGATGTGCCTACCTAGAATGAGGACTCCACACATCAGAAGGAGACTCAGTGTCAAGGCTGCCACTAGAACTCCCATCAGAATCAGAGGGCTTGCAGTGGTTGGCAGATCTAGGGGAGAAAGAAAGTCATCTCCAGCAGGCAGCAGGAGGCTCCATTGACCCTCTCTATCCTCAAGTATTTTTCTTATTTGTGTTGTGGAGTTTTTGTTGGTTTCTGAGACCGGGTCTCCCAGTGTGGTGCAGGTAGCCTCACAGTCTCAATTCTGCTTCAGCCTCCCCACTGCTGGGATTACAGATGTGTGCTACCTTATCTGGGTACCCTTAAATCTTACCCCTGCTTCAAGACTCAGCTCAGTGTTTACTTTTCTATGATGCCACCCACCTAGACAAAAGCAAGTCTCCCTCCTCAGAATCCCTTAACTATTTGATACCTTCCATAGCAATTGCCATTTTTAGATACAGATCTATATCTAAATATCCATCTTGCCTCCCATACTGGCCTACATGTCCTTGACAGTGGAGTGTGCCCTGATGTATTTTCAATCCTCTACCTGGCACTCCATAGAGTGCCTGGCACACAGCAGGCCTTTACATTGTCTTTCCCAGTGCCCTGCTCCTACCAGCCTGTGTGTGACCCAGCAGTCAGACCAAGGGCAAAGACAAGACATACCCATGCAAGTGATATTATCCGCAGCCAGCTCCATGCCCTCTGGGCATATGCATTCAGTCACCTGGAGCTCTGCCTGCCACTGGCAGTCTTTGGAAGTGCAGTGACTGCAGTTGGGGTGCTTTCGGATTTCCACCTCCCCATGGCCCTCTGTGACTGTGAGCGAAAGGTGAGATATGGCGGGGTGGGAGTTGGGGATAAGCATGGGCCTGTGCGGACTTTCCAGCCATTGGGTTAATTCTAGCTTAGGAGTTTAGGGTAGCAGCAGTACCAACCATACCCACACAACACACAGGGCGAGGACAGAGCCCAGGGACTTTTTTCTTCCATTGATTTTATTCAGAGACAGAGATAGGCATGCATGCACATGCTTACGGAAGTCAGAGTTCAGTTTTCTCCTTCCATCGTGGATTTGGAGCAACAAACTCAGATTATCAGGCTGAAGAGGTTTTACCTGCTGAGCCATCTTGGTGGCCCAGCCTAGGGGACCTCAGCCAAGCCTGTACATTACACTTTGTTGAGCCCTGAGGTGTCTGGAGAGAATTCACAGCAAGGATACTTGACTAGCAGTCGAAGATACCTGTACTAATGCCACAGCTCACAGATGTTTTCAAATGTTCCTGCGCCATTTAAGAACTGGGTATCTCAGCCCAGCGCAGATGGCACCTATGGTTGTGGGTCCAGGGATCAAGGGGATGGCTGGCCAGGCTGAGAGGCAGGAAGCTGGGGCAAATACCTGCCAAAGGCTGCAGATAGAGCTCGCTGCTGTGGTGTACAAAGGATATGCCATCTTCCCCATCACCCCAGAGGATGTCAGACTCTGAGGTGTCGCCACCTTGAAATTGAGAGTGATAGTGGTTTAGCTACAAAAAGGGGGAGAGGGTGGAGGAGGAGCACACCTTCCTCGCAGTTGGGAAGCTGGTTTAGGAAGATCAAGAAAGCTATGATACCCATTGTAAATCCTTCTCTACAATGACATTGCCTTACAGGGAGGGGCTAGAGAGGCGGGGACTAGCTGTTCTGCTGAAACCCAAAGATGGGCATAGCCTGGCTCGGACACCCTTTGTCTGTCTGAGCCCCTCCAGCCCCATGTACTCAGCTGAGTTCAACCCACAAATTCCATTTCTGTATGAACAAAGAGATGTGTCATAAAATATTTAAGAAGAGTCCAGTCCTGATAGATCAATTCTTTACATCAGTGTCCCCAAACTCTGGAGGCCCATTAGGACCAATTAAAAGAGATGCCCAGCACCCTCCCCTGGATTCATAGATTCTGGAGACTGGCCATGCATTTCTCTTTAAAATTAACCAAAGTAATTAATTTTTAATTAAAAAAGTAAAATTTGTGTATTTATTGTACACTGTATACTTTGAGATATGCATGCATTGTGCAATCACTTACGCCAATCAACATATGTACTGTTGATAGTAAGAACATCTCAAATCTACTCTCTTAGCCATTTTGTTATTGGGACTAGGGATGTAGCCTAGTGGTAGAGCGCTTCCCTGGCATGCCCAAGGCCCTGGGTTTGACCCACTGGCTGGATTTTATCCCCTACACTGACAGAACCAAAAACTTTTGTTATTAATTGTGGTCTCCATATTGAACTAGAGATAAATTAAATTGACACATTCTATCTAATTAAATTCCTTTCTAGCGTTTGACCGACACCTCCCCAGCTTCCAACCCTGCATTTGCATTTCTAACAACTCTTGTGGTGACACTTGGAGAAGTACTGACATCTTTGCCTTCCCCCTTCCCAGCTCAGCTAGCTAACAAGGCCGGCCCTAAGTTCCTTTGATTTTGGCAGAGTAAGGACTGGTTCGGTTTGCAGTGATTTGGGCTTTTCTTTTTTGTTTTAAAGTCAGGGGCTCGCTGTGGGGCCCTGGATGGCCTGGAACCAAAAGAGATCTCCCTGTCTCTGCTTCCCAAGCACAGGGTTCAAGGACTGTACCACCAAGCCTGGCTAATTTGGCCCTTTGTAAAAGAAAACAAACAAACAAAAAACAGCCTGTAGCCCAGCCTGAAAGTCTCTGTCCTCAAACTCTCTCTGTTGCTCTGTTACTTAGCTAGAAATCCTTCTGCCTCTACTAGGCAGGCAAATGTGTGGTCACCACGCCTAGGGTTTACCTTCTAAGAGCACCTGCTGTGGCTTGTCACCTAGGAGAGTGGGGCATTCCCCATCTAGCCTCTGAAAAGTTCAGGCCAGGTTCTTAGTCTCTACCCTCACATCACCAGGACTGCCCGGCTCCCCTCCTCAAGAGTGCACCTACCC
>LOEQ01000663.1:16904-27640 GCA_001685075.1 Bramus lutescens | reverse complement strand
GCTGTGGCAGTAAAGAAGGAAGATGGCGAAAACAAAGGCCACGCTGCCCCCTCCCCACATCTCAAGCCTGTTTGCGTCTGACCCCTTCACGAGGGTCCTGTGGTGCCGGCTGTACAGAGTACTTCAAATGGAAATGAACTTGTGATTTGAGCTTGAGCGGTAGGAAGCTAAGAGGTGGCAGGGCTAACGCCCCCTCCTTTTTTTCTCCCTAGGTGTGCCATTCTTCACAGTGGAACCAAAAGATCTGGCAGTGCCACCCAATGCCCCTTTCCAACTGTCTTGTGAGGCCGTGGGTCCTCCGGAACCTGTAACCATTTTCTGGTGGAGAGGAACCACTAAGGTTGGGGGACCTGCCCCCTCTCCCTCTGTTTTAAATGTGACAGGTGAGCAACCTCAGGAGGGGGCTTTGAGCAGAGAGAGAGCTGGGTCCATGCCTGGAGGAGGGAGCACTATAGAGTTGGGATCTACATAAAGCCGAGTTTGTTGTTTGAGCGGTCAGAGTAAATCCCAGTGTCAGGGTGCGTGAGCCATGCCATTGCTGAGCTCATTAGTCAGGTGTGCTGTGCTGGCGAGGTGGGCTGATTAGGTGTGATCCTGCTGTGTGTGCTTACCGAGGGTGCTGGGACCTGCTTGCCTCACCCACGGCAGTCTGGTCCTTGCACAGCTGGCCCTGAGAGAGGAATTGTATGAGATCAGGGGCACCCATCCTCCCCCATTCCCCAGGGAAGGAGCCAGAAACCAGCCCACACAGAGCTAAGGAGGATTGTCTGGCAAACTGGGAGAGGACTCAGGCTATAGAAAGGGAAATGGGGGAAGGTAAAGGGGAGAGAGAGGCCAGCATCAAAATACAGGGCCTCCTCACTTGATGGTCCTTTCTACAAAATTCCCAATCTAATCTGTTCCTATCCCTCTACAGTTATACCCCAAGCAGTCATACCTGCACAATCTCCCAGACCCTCAAGATCCTGGGCATATACATCACATTTTGTGAGACTTGCCAGTCTGCGAAACTAAGTGTACTTTTTCCAGTTGAGGTTTGAACTGTGCAAAATAGCTGAGTCTGAGCATGAAAGGGAAGTCCCCAGGGATCTGAATTGTGATGGAGGGACTATAGGACCTGTTGGTGCCAGGGCAGGACCTGTTCAGAGAGGCTGGGCTCGCAGCTTTCAGCTTTCCTCCAGATGTGCGGGGTAAGGACCCTCTCGCAGCCAGCCCTATAATCATAACAACTCAGTGGAACTCCTGAACTTCTACTGCATAGACCACACTGTGCTGGGCACCACAGGGAATGGAAGGGAAACAAAAAGATCTAAGCTACTTTTCCAGCCTCCAAAGAATTGAGGATGGTTGGTTAGGCATGATACATGCATGAGGAGCAGAGTCTCACAAAACTAAGAATCTCCCAAATGTGACAGTGGCGGGCAGAGAACAAACAAAAGGGCTCTGGTATGCACAATCCAAGGAGTTGCCAGAGAAGGGAGGTGCCCTGTGCTGTTTGTGGGAGATGAGATTGAGGTGGGAGGCACGGTTCTAACAGTTCTCTGAGCTCGCACTGTGTGCACTTCAAATCAATTATCTGATTCTTAACAATTCTCCCATTCAACAGATGGGGAAACAGAACACCATCCAAGCCCATTCTACCATACCCCACTGTCCAACTCCTTTCTTGGGCTGGAAGGACATCTAAGGTGTTCTGGGGGAGAGCCTACATTGGAGTCCCTTCATCCCTAAACTCATCCATGGGGATCGCTGCTGGGACTAACTAAGGTTTTCTGGCCCCAGGAGTGACCCAGCGCACAGAGTTTTCTTGTGAAGCTCACAACATAAAAGGCTTGGCCACCTCCCGACCAGCCATTATTCGCCTTCAAGNAGTAGAATTGGCTAGCTGGCCAGCTTGCATCAGCTCTGCAGGAATCTCCAGGTGAGGGGTGATTGGCAAGCTCCCATTCCTAGTGGGAGCATCTGAGACCCTGCCACAGCAGAGACAAGAATAGAATCCTGACGTCACAGCAGATTTCCCATCACGAAGCAGAGTCCCTGGGCGGGAGGGAAGGTTGGAGCCAGCAAGAGATGGTCAAGGCTTTTATTCAACCTTGTTTCTGTCTCTATTATAGAGGGAAAGGGGGTGGGAGCAGCAGCCTAGCAGAGTACCCAAAGTGTTGGTGCAGAGGGGGAGGGAAGAGGGAGGAGAGAGGCTAGCTGGTGTGCAAAGGTGTTTCTCTGTAGAAGCAGGGCAGTTGCCTGTTTCCCCTTTGGTAGCCCCAGAACACCCCTCCCCCACCTTATTCTTTAGTCAGAGCCCTTTATCCAGTAAGGCAGCTTCTGCCCTTAGCCTAGGCACTCTCTCAGGTGTGAATAACAGTGCTCTACTGGTAGCTGGTTTATGCTCCCCTATGCCTTGAACATGCTGAATAGCCATCTTTAGGGGGAGCGCCATGCCCTAGGACGAATTCAAGGCTTGACTACTATGCCTTCCTTCCTCCTCTCATATCTTACTGGACACTGACACTCAGTCCCTATCCACAGCACCGCCTGCAGCTCCCTTCAACATCACAGTGACAACGATCTCCAGCCGCAACGCTAGCGTGGCCTGGGTGCCAGGTGCTGACGGGTTAGCTCTGCTCCATTCCTGTACCGTGCAGGTAGCCTCTCATTAACTGCTCATTCTGGCTGCAGTGTGTGACAGCTGTCACACTTAACTAGGCCTGCCTGGGACTCTGGGTCTGAAGTACATGCTGCTTCTCAGTAGAAAGAGCCCAGGCTATTCCCTTCTGTCCCTGACTTTAGTAACAGAGGCTCAAAGCCCCTCTGTTACTTTATATTAGAAAGGAGGTCCAGAGCAGATGGGGGCAGCTGTCTTAAAATTAGTTCTCTGGACCAGGCTGGCCCCAAACTCACAGAGCTTTGCTTCTGCCTCCTGAGTGCTGGAATTAAAGGAATTAAAGACATGGGCCACCAACCAGCTGGCTGGAAGATTATTCTTTCTTTCAATTTATTCCTCCCTTTCAGGGCTGGGGATCAAATCTGGCCTCTCATATACTAGGCAAGCCTTATACCATCAAGCTCAAAGAGTATTTCTTGTAACATATCTGATATTCTTCCCTATCATATCCTGCCACTGCCCCTAAAGAGAACAAGAGAGCCAGGAGGGGTCCTGAACCCTGGTGAATAGAAAAGGTAGGGAGGGTTGATAGCACTCTATTCAAAGGGGATTTAATTATCTATCTGTCTGTCTGTCTGTCTGTCTATCTATCCATCTATTCATCCTGTACTGGGGACAAACCCAGGGCTTTGCACATGCTAACCAAACACTCTTATGTATTCCCAGTCCTTTAGTAAGAACCTTTGAAACTTGTAATTAATCCCCAAGGCAGTATGGGCCCTCCCCTGGCTTCACCCTGGCCATAGCCCTTTGTCCCTGGGCAGAGTCTGCAGGGCAAAGGGGACAGCTTATCTGGACATCCTTACTGCCACATAACACTCTTATACATTCAGAATGTCTTGCCCTGGTTGCCCTGGCTCCTGGCCCATCCTCCCAAAGGTAGACCTTTCTATGACGTGGGTACTTCTCTGTCTAATCGCAGCCACAGGGGATAGGTGGGTGGGAGCAGTCATCACTGTCCATTGCCATGCGTTGGAAGTCCCTCATGGTGTAGATTCATTCCTGGGTCCCAGCTCTTCCCGGGCTACCACACTCAAGGATTTGGAGAATTACAAATGGAAACCCAACCTTCCAGGTGGTTTTGTAGGTTTGTTTGCCAGGATAGCAGCATAGAGCCAGGCATGGTGTCACACACCTATAATCTTAGCATTTGGGAGGTAGAGTCAGCAGTTCAAAGCCAGCCTGGACTATGTAAGACCTTGCCCCTGCCCCCCAAAAGGGTGGCGGGGAGTCAGAATACCTGGAGATGTAGCTCAGTTGACAGAGTGCTTACCTAGCATGTAGGAAGCCCTGGATTCTATCCCCAGCACCACCTAAAATAAATCAGGCATGGTGTGAGACACTTCTAATCCAGCACTCAGGAGGATCAAGGATAGTCTCTTTTTATTTTTTATCTTTTTTGTTTTGTTTTTCGAGACGGTGTATCTATGTAGCCCTGGCTGTCCTGAAACTTGTTTTGTAGACCAGTCTGGCCTCAAACTCACAGAATCTGCCTGCCTCCGCCTCCTGAGTGCTGGGATCACAGGCATGCACCACCACCACCCGACTCAAGGATATTCTTGGCTATAGAATGAATTCAGGCCTAGCTTCAGCTATGTGAGGCCTTCTTAGAGGAAGGGAAAGAGAGAATATGGCAATGAAAAGAAACTAGGCTAGCGCTGTAGTGCATTCAAGTGGCACTCACATAGTGTAGCATACATAAGGCCCGGCACTTGGTCCCTAGCACTTCTAAATAAATAGGTAAATAGATTTATTGGGTGATTTTTTTTTATTTAATGTTTAGTATTTAACCACATTGTATATGAGTGTGTGTGTGCGTGTGAAGGAATGCCAGGGATTGAACTCGGGGCATTTGAATATTTATTGACTTCTCTGCATGAGCTGCACCCCTAGCACACACATAGGCCTTCAGGCCTTCTTTGGACTCTTGTTCTGGGCCTCCAGAATGTAAAGTAGGAAGCGGTTCAAAGAGCCCTTGCTCCCCATTTTCCTTTCCTTGAAAAGCTCTGAGCTTTGGTGGTGAGTAAATAGAGATGGCAGATATCTGAAACAGTCGAGCTCTAAGATAGAGGTTTTGGAGTTGCCAAGACATCAAGAAAGTGACATTAGCCTGGCATAGTGGTGCACTTTTAATCCCAGCACTTTGGGGAAGGTGAGGCAGGCAGATCTCTGAGTTCAAGGCCATCCTGGTCTATAGAATGAGTTCCAAAACAACCAGAGTCACACAGAGAGAAACCCTGTCTCAAAACAACAGCAAAAGGGACACTTGATCTACCTCCCCCATGCCTCCTTGCTGGGTATTGGACTCAGGGCCTCATCCATGAGCAGTCAACTGCCAGGATTGCACGCAGTCTCAGAATAACTAGGACTTCTCAAGGAACAGCAGCCAAGCAAGAGGATCAGCATCTGTGAAAGAGAGGTTGAACCTGGTTTGGTCTTGTGGAGACAAGCTGGGGCAGGTCTTTGCTGAAAGACTTAGAGGAAACATTTGTTTAAGCTCCCGTGCCATATCTAACCAGTCTTCCATCCCAGAGACCTTACCTGATATCAGTTTTGTGCTTTTCTGTTTTTTGTTTGTTTGTTTGTTTTTGTTTCTGTCTTTTCTGAAGGTGGCACAGGCCCCAGGAGACTGGGAGGTCCTGGCTGTCGTGGTCCCAGTACCACCCTTTACCTGCCTGCTTCGGGACTTGGCCCCTGCCACCAACTACAGCCTTAGGGTGCGCTGTGCCAACGCCTTGGGGCCTTCCCCCTATGCTGACTGGGTGCCCTTTCAGACAAAGGGCCTAGGTAAGAAACTCAGCAAGAGGGGTAAGACTGGAGAGGGAAGGCGTCAATCAATCAGCACTTATTGAGCACCTGCTGCATGCTACTACATACCATTTTGTATCTAGTTCTTATGGGAGGAACAGATAGATAAGCAAACTGGAAACCATGGGACAATATGGTAAGAGTACTCCAGGGGGTCAACCAGAATCCTCTCCAGAGGGCTAGAATTCAGCTCTGTGATGGATCCTTTGGCCTAGCATTCAGGAGGGCCTAGTTTCAATCCCCTGTACCTCTTTAAAAAAGAAAAAAAAACCCTCTGGGATGGCCAGCCTTCTGACCTTGTGACACAAGGTCATCTATAGAGTCCAGACTGGAGAACCACAGAATTGGGTTTAAAAAAAAAAAGAAAACTCGTGCTTTAAGTGTGTTTATGATTTTGTTCACTTATAAGGCCCCTGAGCGCTGGGGTTGGAAAGGCCTGGGCAACAGAGGCGCGAATGAGGTTTGCAGGATAAGAAGGAGCCCTGTAGACGTTTTGTGGGAAAGTGCAGCAAAGTCAAAGAACACTTTGCCTGGGAATTTGCTTGTTGTTCTCTAATTGTTAAAAGAGGCCCGGTGGGGGAAGGGCCAAGCAGTACCAGAGTGCTGAAGAGCAGCATTGTAGAGATGTAGGGGCTGGGCCGCTTCTGTCCTGCCAGGCTGCCCTTTCCCCAGCACAGGAGATGTTAGCAGTTGCAGCTGGGAGGCAAAGCCCTTTCCTCACTCTCTGCTTTCTGAGCTCTTTAGCTCTTGGTGTGTGTGGGATAATGATGGTGGGAAAAGTAGGGATGCTAACAACTTACTTTCTTTGGGTATAGCACCAGCCAGAGCTCCCCAGAATCTCCATGCCATTCGTACCGACTCTGGCCTTATCCTGGAATGGGAAGAAGTGATCCCTGAGGACCCTGGAGAAGGCCCCCTGGGACCTTATAAACTGTCCTGGGTCCAAGAAAATGGAACTCAGGTAAGGGTGACAGCCCTCTCTGCTTGCTTGATTTGCAGTGCTGAGGGTCTGGGCCTCCTACAGCCCCAGGGAATACCCTTCACCCCCTGGCAAGGCCAGCTCCCTGTCTCATTGGTTTGTATCTGGGGCTGGGATAGCCCTGTGGCCACTTTGTATGCAAAGCAGGAAGCCTATTCCTGCCAGTACAAAAGGGGGTGGGGGTCTGGAGCACAGATAAAGCTTTGTCTCCAGCCCTGGCTCTACTTCCTCTCCTCCGGGGATGAGGCCTCTTCCCTGCACTTGGGCAGGAATGTGGTGATGCTCAGGAGGTTGTGTGCTACAGCCCTCATCACTCACTGTACCCCAAAGGTTCCCAGATTCCTAGCTGAACTTCTTTTCTGCCCTCTTATCCCAGCTGGAGGCTTCCCCAGGCTCAGTGTGGGGGTGGGGCTTTCCCTGGCTGCAGGATGAGCTGATGGTGGAAGGGACCAGGGCCAATCTGACCGGCTGGGATCCCCAGAAGGACCTGATTTTGCGTGTGTGTGTCTCCAATGAAGTTGGCTATGGGCCCTGGAGTCAGCCACTGGTGGTGTCTTCTCATGACCATGCAGGTAAGGCTTGGGGAGTCAAGGCTTTCAAGGATAACAGACTGAAGAGAAGAGGCAAGGCGACACCTCTCTTTCCAGCGCTACCTCCCAAGTTAACAAGTCCAGCAGTTGAGCCCGGGCTTGGTGTTTCTAGCTTGGTTTTCCTGACTTTGCTTTGGTCACACTGCAGGTCACAGCGGCCAGGGCCTGTCAGAGCTCAGGTAGAAACTCTCAGGTCTTTCTCTAGGGTCTCTTTCACTTGACCCTCTTCTTGACTTGGGAAGTCAAGAAGACTTTTGTTAAGGCTAGGTGAGGTGGCCATCCTGGGAAAGTTCTAAAAGGACATTTTGGTGTCAGCCTGGCTCATGTCTTTGCCTTTCCCTCCCACAGGAAGGCAGGGCCCTCCCAACAGCCGCACATCCTGGGTGCCTGTGGTCCTCGGGGTGCTTACCGCCCTGATCACTGCTGCTGCCTTGGCCCTCATCCTGCTTCGAAAGAGGCGAAAGGAAACGCGGTTCGGGTAAGGAAATGGGACTGTGGAGAGTGAAGTGTCCGCGGTAACACAGGCCTTGGGATTTACCTGAAGTCCTGGATTCCTCTTTAGGCAAGCCTTTGACAGTGTCATGGCCGGAGGGGAACCAGCTGTACACTTCCGGGCAGCTCGGTCTTTCAATCGAGAAAGGCCTGAACGCATTGAGGCCACATGTGAGTGATGGAGGATCATGGAAGGGAGAAGACAGGCTGTCTTATGACCCTGCCTTTTAGCTCATTAATCCAGCTAAAGTAGCTGAACCTTGACAAGTCCCAGAGTAATGAAAAAGACACCGAAGTGCCTGGTAGAGCTTATCACTACAATGTGGGAGACCTGGCTCAGTGCTGAGGACAGGGAATTGGGTGGCGATAGCAGGCCGGAGTGTGGATTTGACTACCGTCCTGCCCCTTTCTCACCTCCTCCCTGCAGTGGACAGCCTGGGCATCAGCGATGAATTGAAGGACAAGCTGGAGGATGTCCTCATCCCAGAGCAGCAGTTCACCCTCGGCCGGATGTTGGGCAAAGGTGTGGGGGCTCTGCAGGGACTGGCATGAGTTTGCCCTCTCTGAATATGTTGTTCCTGGCACTTCCAGGGTATAAATTTGGGTCAGCTCCTATAAACAAGATATACCTATGAATGCCTGATTTGGGGATATTACAAGAAATGGTGGCTGGAGGCAAGGAGGACAGGGAGCCATTCCCAACACACCCTCCTTTAAGATCTTTAGGTGATGGTTTTATGACCCCATGGGGAGTCATCTGAGAGGGAAGGAAATGGGAGCCTGAGGTGCCTGCCCTCTCCATTGGTTTCGTGCCTAGGAGAGTTTGGGTCAGTGCGGGAAGCCCAGCTGAAACAGGAAGACGGCTCCTTTGTGAAAGTGGCTGTGAAGATGCTGAAAGGTGAGTTAGACAATGAATGGGATTTGTTGCCAGTTGGGGAGAAGGGGTAAAGGGAGTAACAGGTCCTAGAGCAGGCTACACTTTGGCCTGAGAGTTCCCAAGAAGCAAGTTGGCACCAGCAAGGATGCTGACTGCACCACATGACTAATTCAAAAGCGTAAGCCCACACAAAGGTTCGTGCCCTAGCTTCGCTCTGTGCCGTCAGCGATGACAGCCCTCTCCGTTCACTGACTGATTACAGCTGTGCGTTGCGGAGCTCATGGGCTGTCAAAACCAAAGGGATGGCCAGCAATCTGCACTGGAGAGGCAGAGGCAGGGGACTGTTAGAAGTTTGAGGCCAGCCTGGGCTACATAATGAGTTCCAAACCAGCCTGAGCTATGAAGCGAGACCTACAAGCCTAAAAACGTCAGTGGTGATTCAGTGCTGGTGAGGAGTACAGCAGAGGATCACAGGTGTGAATCCAGGCTGGCCTGTCTCACACAGACAAATGCGAAGATGCATAGGAAAACATGAGCAGGCAGAGAAAATGTTGGAAAGCACCATTTCCCTGTCCCTTGTGAAGCCCAGGGCTTCTGAAGTCTTAGGAGTCTTGGGAGGGTGTGGAGTGAATCTTGTTTCCATTCCTCCCCCTTGCTTTCTCCCAGCTGACATCATTGCCTCAAGCGACATAGAAGAGTTCCTCAGAGAAGCAGCTTGCATGAAGGAGTTTGACCATCCACACGTGGCCAAGCTTGTTGGTGAGCCCAAATGGAGGAAGCAGATATAGAATAGGGCTAAAAATATGCTCCACCAACATGAGAGGGCAGCCTGGAGGAGAGGAGTTTGGGTACTCACTGAGCAAGCAGGCAGTGAGTGAGTGAGGTCCTGTATAAATCTGGCTGTGAGGAGCCTAGCCCAGTACTGCTCCTGTGGGTGGAGAGGGTCAGGGAATGGACCAGGAGCAAGGACCAGCAGGAGAGCCCTTCGTGGGTGCCTAAGCAGGAGCAAAAGTGCCGTGGTAGGGGCTGAGGCAGATACCTAGCTGCCCTTCTGTGCCCAGTTCTTGACTCTCCCTTGTCTCCCAGGGGTGAGCCTCCGGAGCAGGGCTAAAGGTCGCCTCCCCATTCCCATGGTCATCCTGCCCTTCATGAAGCACGGAGACTTGCATGCATTTCTTCTCGCCTCCCGAATTGGGGAGAACCCTTTTGTGAGTGCCTCAGGTGGGGGTGGTCACAAGGAAATGGGTGGGAGAGTAATGCCTGGAAAAGGGACAGAGAACCTGGGGGAGAAGAGGCTCAGTGGGCAGGACTCAGGGAGCTATCAGGAGAGAGGGGTCAGAGCCCGATTGTATTTAAATGGCTTCCTTTTCCCTGTTGAAGCCTTGCTGGGACTTTTAGGTCAGGCAAAGACCTTTTTGCGAAGAAGACATTTGATTCTCTACTTCTTTCTCAAGCTTGCCAAAGCTTCCTTGGGAGGCCTTTGGTCCCCTATCTCTTTTCAGTCATTCTTTAAGACAGTTTTTAGACTTTCTGGCCAGGGAGCTTTGGTCATTGTGCCCCGAGGAGTGGGTAGGTCCAACCTGAGCTTGCCCTGTCTGCCTACCAGAACCTGCCCCTCCAGACTCTGGTCCGGTTTATGGTGGACATTGCCTGTGGCATGGAGTACCTGAGCTCCCGGAACTTCATCCACCGAGACCTGGCAGCTCGGAATTGCATGTAGGAATTGTGGTGGCCTGGTGGGTGAGAGATAATTAGTACCTCCTGGTATTTGCTGATGTCACCCCCTGCCTTGGATGGAACCTCCTATGCATGGGGATAGCCTGGCTTTAGTAAGGCTGTGAACACGGGAAAGACTGACTGTCTTTCAACACTCCTCTCAGGCTGGCTGAAGACTTGACAGTGTGTGTGGCTGACTTTGGACTCTCCCGGAAAATCTACAGTGGGGACTATTATCGTCAGGGCTGTGCCTCCAAATTGCCTGTCAAGTGGTTGGCCCTGGAGAGCTTGGCTGACAACTTGTATACCGTACAGAGCGATGTGGTGAGCAGGGAGGCACAGTGGGGCTCGGAATGTGAATAGGATGGATTAGTGTTTGGGTGGATCTGCAGGACCCAAAACGGGCCAGCAAAGCTCTGTTCTCCAAGCTTTGATTACCTGAGTTAATAGGCCCCAGAATCCCAAGATCTGGCTCTGCTTAGCTCAGGAAACCTGGTAACATTCTCTCCCAACCCTGATTCTGTACCAGTGGGCCTTCGGGGTGACCATGTGGGAGATCATGACTCGTGGGCAGACGCCATACGCTGGCATCGAAAATGCTGAGATTTACAA
>LOEQ01000662.1:523741-533864 GCA_001685075.1 Bramus lutescens | reverse complement strand
CAGAGGGCCTAGTTTGATCTTGCTGTCAGTCCAGAATCAAAGAGCTCCCATTAGCTCAGGTAAGCTGTTTCAGTGGGTATCCTTATCACGGTCTTGAGCCCTTTGCGCATATTATTGCTCCTCGCTTGGACTGGACTTTGGGAGCTCAACCCAGTGCTCCACTCTGGATCTCTGCATTTGCTTCCATCTCTTGCTGGATGAAGCTTCGATGAGGACAATTAAGGCACTCATCAATCTGATTACAGGGGAAGGCCATATTGGAGGTATTTTATGTGTTTATGAGATGTATAAAATAAATGCATATGTGAACTAATAGGTGTATAATTTCTGTTTTGCATTTAAATTGAAGGATGGGCTATTTACATATCCATTTGCCTGCACCCTATCAATAAGTCCTTGCAGCTATCATTCTTATTGTAATCCAGCAGTGTTGCTACACACACCAAATGATACACAAAGTACCAACAGAGATATGACAGGATGAATATAAAGGCAGAATAAATATGCCTTCATTTTTCTATGAATGGGCGACATAAGACTAAACAAAGCATTAAATAGCACAAAGAAAGCACATATCTACAAATATGACACTTGTAAACATCATCATGTTTGTACAAAAATAAATGTGACTTTCCTTTCGTTCATGTAGTTTGTAAACAGAAACCCCCTTGACTTTCTAACATGCCCTCTAAAAATTAGAAAAATTAAGTTGATCAGAATATAAATTCCATTTCCTCACCACAGGGAGTTTTATTTGGTTTTCTAAATCTGCTACTACATAGCCCAGCCTTTGCTCATGCCGTTTATTTATTTATTTATTTAACAAATCTGATATACGATGTTGTATGGCAAGGGAGACATCTCCGTGCCTTAAGATTGAATGGCTGGGATTGCCGAGCCTTTAAAATCTATGGCACAGGCAGGGGAGGCTCTGTCTCTCCTCTTGGGAGGAGAAAACTGAAGCACATCGTAGAGTCAGGCTGTATGATCAAGCAAGGATGAAAACTTGGCCTTTCTCCATGAAGACTGGCTTCCTTTCTCTCAGAGTTTACCCAGAGTCTTCTGTCTCGTTCTCTGAGCATGTATAATCTCGGTTAACCAAAGAAAAGCCAGCTCCTTTGTAGGAATTTTTCACATTCATGCTAGGAAGAAGGAGCTGCAACAGAAGTTAGCATAAAAGTATTCCAAGGTTTTAGAGTACTGGAACATGATATTTTATTATTTCAGAATTCTTTGAGAATTTCACACTGTGTAATTTGACCATTTTCATCCTTCCACTAACTCACTCAGACCCAGTCAACCTTTCCTACCCACGAAAATATATAACTTATAAAACCCTCCTTTTCTAAGTTATACAGTCCATATTTTGGTATCTGGCTCTCCACTGGGATATGGCCAACCTAGGGGAGGCCATGTCTTTAAAGAGAACTGACTGTCAGCTCCCAACAGCTATCAGGTGCCTATAGCTCCTTGTTGAGAGTGGGACTTCTTGCCCATTTTTCATTTCCATGTAGGGATTTTGCCTTGTGTGAGCTCACATGGGTCTTGAACTTATGGTCACAACTGTTGTGTCTGGGAATCACTCTTTCCCTTGTAGTCATTTTGTGCCTCTAGCTTTAATACTCAGTGATGGCTATTCTTGGTTGTCAACTTAACTAAATCTAGAATTAACCACAACATAAGTAGTTGGTTATGCCTGTTAGGTTTTTTTTTTCTTAATTATATCATTGGAAGTGAGAGAGCCACTCTTAATCTGGCTCTTCAGAGGTGGGAAGAGCTACCTTTATTCTGAGTCACAACTTCTGCTAGCCTATATAAAGGACATGGATGAAGAAAGCTTTGTCTCTCTGTGCCAGCTTGCTCTTGCTCTCACTGGCAAGCTCATTCCTTCACTGACATTAAACCTACTTCTTCAGAATTCTAGTATATACTGGAGACAAACTGAGACATCTAGCCTTGTGGACTGCACAACTACTGCATACGACTGCGTCCTTGGACTTTACTTTGGCAGATAGTCACTGTTTTACTAGATGGACCATAGCATGTAAGCTACTCTAATACCCTGATGTGGGACATCCTTCTGTCAGTTGCAAATATGCATTGCTTTTATTGGTTGATAAATAAAGCTGTTTTCAGTCAATGACCAAAATAATACCGCTAGGCAGGAAATCTAAACACGGAGGCAGAAAGAAGGGAGGCAGAATCAGAGAGGTGTCATGTTGCCGCCGAAGGAGTAACATGCTGGAGCATCACCGGTAAGCCACCGGTCCCAGGGCAATAAACCGATTAATCAAACTTAGGCATATTTACTGTGAGAGCTAGCGAGTAATATGCCTGAACCATTGGCAAAACTATTGTTATTGATTTAAGCCTCAGAGTGCTATTTCATAAGTGGCTGTGGGAACCTGCAAATGGGAAAGAAACCGATCCAGGGGGACCAGTGAGGCAGAGAAAAAACACTCAACTATATCCCCCCTCCATATATATGTATTATGTATGTGCGTATACACAGTCTGTCGGTTCTGATTCTCTAGAGAACCCTGGTTAATGAACTCTTTCTTCCCCCATATCCACTGTGATCTCCAAGTCTTGAGAGGAAGGATGTGATCCATATTCTATTTAGGGTTGAGAACTGCATATTTGCTAAATGTCTGCAACATTACCAGTTGGGGAACTCTGCTTATCTTTATCTACTGCAGAAAAAAATCTCTTGGAACGAGGGTTAACACAGGCACTAATCCTGCCAGATGTATATGAAGCTATAACCTCTATTTTACTGTTGTTCACTTACTAAAATCTTAGGGAACAGGGATCAGCTTGGAGAAACACAGACTTCTGCCCTTGTAAGGAAAACACTGGCAAATAGTTTTCTTTCAAAGCATTTTGTGGAAGTTTTGGAAAACTCATACCCAGTGTGCTGAAAGCTGAGAATGAAGTCTCAAGGGCACTGTTCCCACTCTTTCCTGGGCAGAAGCTTTCTGAGGATTGCTGAGAGCTTCTTGGAGATGGTTCCAGTCCTGCAGATTAACCTGGGCTTTGAGTCCAGAGAATCTCTTCTTTCATAGAACTGATTATTTTTATTATCACAATTATTTGATCTCGCTTCAACATTAGTTTCTCAGAGCTGCTGAAGCAACAGTGGATGTGGCTTAAAAGAGAGAAATATTTTCACTCATAGGATCAGAAAATAAAATCCTGAAAAGGCAATAGGTAGGTGCATTCCCATTCTGGACTCCATGGCAGAAGCCTTGTCTTGCTAACTCTTGGTAAGCCATGGCTGACTCTGATTTGTTCTTCATTCATAACAATCTCTGCTTCTATGTCCACTTGAACTTTCTCTTGTTCTAACTTCTGTTCTAATAAGGACACAGATATTGGGTATATGTTTCCCAGTTATCTAGTATGGTCTCACCTTCTCCTAAGGACACCAACAAACACTCCATCTCTGTTAGGACATCACACTCTGATGCTTCAAGAAGGTAAATTATACTGAAATACTAGTTCAACTTGTATTTGCTTCACTAACCCTTGTGTTAAAAAGAAAGGTGTGCTGGGCGGTGGTGGCACATATCTTTATTTGCAGCACTTAGGAGGCAGAGGCACGTGGATCTCTGTGAGACTGAGAACAGCCTGGTCTACAGAGCAAGTTCCAAGATAGACTTCAAAGCTCCCGAAAAACCCTAGCTCTAAAGAAAAATAAAGATGCACCCACTAAAATTAAAATTTAAAAAAAATAGGCTTAGAAAAGGTATCCGTGACAACTTCTTACCTTACCATGCACCAAAAAAGCAAGGAGTTGCTTAATTGCACAAAAGTGTAGTGCTGATGTTGCTGATAATTTGATCCATGTTTTGAATGCAGCATACAGAGAAATGTAAATCCACACTGAAAGGCACACTCTGTTCCCATAAAACTTTCCACTGAAGCCTCTGAATGGCAAATTGACAGTGTTGGTATTGTTCCTCATGCTGCTTACAGGCTGAATCCTTGTATTTACTGTAATTTAAACCTGACTGACCCTTAAAGGCTTCTGTGTTGGTCCCTAAGGTAGTAACCTTGGAAAGCGTTAGAACTTTTAATGGTAAGGACTCTTGGGAGTTCTTTAGATAATTGACAATGCAACCATTCTTGACATACACTGTGAAATCTGTTTGCCTCTCATTCTCTTTGGCTTTATGGTGGATAATGTGAAAGTCTTTGGTCCCTCAAATGCCTGTACTATGATGATCACCTCACCACTAGTCTGAATGCTGGTGGCAACTCAGCCATGGACACAAAGCTCCCAAACGGTGGAATCACATAAAATCTTTCCTTTTGTAATTGATTTTTGCCAGTGTCTGTTATAGTGATGGGAAGCAGAATAACACATCAATCTCTTCAGTTCTATCAGTTGTCAGGTTATTGGGATCTCAATAAAAATAGCTCAACTTTGCAAAGTTTTGCTTCATAACAATATCTTTCCAATTTCTTGTGTCAAAAATATCAAGAGTAGGAATTTCAGGACTCTTTTTAATCACATAGGAAAAACACCTATGTAAATCTCTTCAGAAATGTCAACAAGGAAGGCTGTACAATCCAAAGTAAGAAAAGAGCGTGAATCAAAGATAAATACTTGGACATTCTGTAACCTGGAGACTTTCCCTGAGTATTTATCCATATAAGATGTCATTGGAAAGAAAATTCTCTGTTCTGACATCACAAAGGTAGCTTACATACACAACACACAAACACAGAAATAGGCAGACACATAATTAAAAAAATAAATCTCTGTATTTGCATTCATCTAATTTTATGTGTAATGGTCTTTTCCATGAATATTTCTGTACATTGCTTGCAGCCCTGACCTGATACCCACTGAGGCCAAGAAAAGGCATCAGGCTCCTTAGAGTTGTAGTTTCAGAAACTTGTAACCAATCATGTAAATGCTGGCAACTGAGCTCAGACTTCCAGTAGATCACTATGGGCTCTTAACCACTGAGTCATATCTCCAAGCCCTAATAATTCCTTTTTTATTAATTAAATTCATTCATTTATTTTAAATCCTGACCACAGTTGCTAAAGACATACTAATTTTTTTGCCCTACATATTTTACTTAACACTATACTTTTATCAGAATTAGAAAAATCTGATAAACTTTCCAAATTTTTGGAAATCATATATTCTTTATCTCTTATATATTAGCATCAGAGTTAATTGCATTAGTGTTGCATAAAACGTGTATATTTACTCATAAATAAGACTGTTTAAACTGGGAGTTTGAGCCTGAGCCTGCAGTCTGGGCCCTCTAGAGGGGGATGGGCAATGATTGCTGTGAATTGTGGACTAGCTGGAGCATCATAGCCAAACCCTGCCTCAAGAAACACAAGTGACAGTTTGTATAATGTGTAGTGAGGCTTGCTCCTTTCATATCTCCCCTGCAGTTGTCTCCAGCCTTCTATACTTTTCCATAGATGCAAACACAGTCATCATTTATCTACCTTATTTTAAAATCACTAGGCCATTGTCCAGTGACTTTAGTTATATATGTCAACGTCCTGACTCTGTAGGATTTGAAGAGGCCAATATGGGGTCAATGTAATAGTTCCTTTTTAATATGGTAATACATCCTGACTGAAATTCACTTAGTCCCAAGAAAAATGTCTGATTGCAAACATTACAGACACCTAATTTTTTTCCATTTCAATTAGGACAGCATTCCTTTTGAGATACAATTTTCTAGTGTACAGAGAAACAAATCAATCCTATTTTTAACCACCCAAGCAGTTAAAAGCAAAGATGATATTTGGATTATGCATTAGATGCCTTTTATAAACTTTCTTGATTGGCTTATGTGCAGAGTTTGGTATAACTGAGTGAATTAAATGAAGTTTTGAAAGAAATAAAACATGATAAATGCCATTCCAGGGTTTCATGTAACTTCCCAAAGCAGACAATTGCACTGTAGCACAGCATAGGACTATCAGCCCCATTTTAACCTTATCTTTCAGCCCATCAAATCAAAGCATAGGTGTAATTACTATTTCAGCCTTAACTTTATGTGACTGAAATGAAAAACGAGAGGCAGGAGTGTTTAATTCTTTATATATACCAAGAATGATTTTAGGGAAATTATTCTGAAAATTTGGAACACATATGAGGACCTTCCCATGCAGGGTTGAAGACATTCTCAGCAGACCAATGACTGACACATGTCGAAATGCCTGGAGATGAAGAAAGTTGTATGGGCAGTTGTAGGCCACATACATGTTCGCGTGATATCTGCCGTGGTCCATCCTCAACCGAGTTTGCACATCCAGTGTAGGAGTGTGATGATTAGAATTGTTTAGCAAAAGGAGCAGAAATATAAGAGAAATAAAAGACAGAAACACAGAATGGCACCATGAGGGAAAGTCAGTGAATTCTGAATTCACCCGGGTTTATTTTCCACATTCTTATATATTTCATACCAAAAGGGGAAGGGGAAGGCAACAGACTTCATTATCATTATATAAGGAATAGACTAAGTATCCTACAGGCAGCCACTCCTTGGAACCTCCTGTCAATCTCCTTGAAAGAACAGAAAGAGACTTGAATTCTCTGACCTTAGTTCTAGGTGGAGAGGCTCCACTTCTATAATCAAAATACTAATTAATGACACCATAGGTCAGGATTTTTTATTTGTAGCCACACCTGTTGTCAACAACTTTGAGAGTGCAAAAGTAAGCTTAAAATATCTGTCCTTTAGTCAAGGTGGAATGGACCCACATCTGTGGACCCTGACAATTCCTCCTTTTTTATTTAATAAAGCCCATGCTTCTGTTTCAAGAGTGACGACTGTGCCTGGCTTGGGCATCTTCCTCCACTTTCTAGACTTACCCATCATCAGTACATACAATCCATCTTGTACATCCTGTCTTAGATTGCCTGGGTAGAGGGGAGATATTACTCATCATTGACTACTAGCATCTATAAATAAAGTGTTAAGGGAGAGTGCATCTCTGGAGAGTGCATCTCTATGCTCTGTGAGGGTGAATGTGAATGCTGGCATCTTTTTGGTACCCAAGGCCATGCCCAACCTGGTCCATGCTCTCAAAGGCCATGACTAAAGGAAGTTCTCCATCAGTTCTGTGTATCTTTGAGTCAATTTTAAGTCATCAGAGTTCACCAACAACTGGATAATGATATGCAAGCAGATGATGCTTGATGATATCAAGATCTCCAAATAAAGGAGTAGAAAATTATCAGAGATGAGATTGATGTGTGATTCCCTTCTGTATGCTGTGAATACCATTGGTTAATAAGGAAACTGATGTGAGATTCCCCTCTGTATGCTGTGATTACCATTAGTTAATAAAGGAACTGCTTTGGGACTATAGCAGAGCTATAAGGAAACAGAGCTAGGTGGCGAAAACTAAACTGAGTGCTGGGGGAAAAACAGAGTCAAAAAGAAGCCATGGAGCTGAGACCAGAGACATACACACTGAAACTTTGCTGGTAGGCCATGACCTCATGGTGATACACAGATTATTAGAAATGGGTTAAATTAATATGTAAGAGTTAGCCAATAAGAAGCTAGTGCTAATGGGCCAAACAGTGATTTAATTAATACAATTTCTGTGTGATTATTTTGGGGCTAAACAGACAGGAACCAACAAGTGGCCTCCTCCAACAAGAACCTAGTTTGGCCTGATAGGTTAGATAGGCAGGGAAAACTAAACTGAATGCTGGGAGAAAGGAGGCAGAGTCAGAAAGAAGCCATGTAGCCCTGCTGGAGACAGATGCCAGAAATTTAGCCAGTAAGCCACAGTAGCATGGTGATACATAGATTAATAGAGATGGGTTAAATTAAGATATAAGTGTTAGCCAATAAGAAGCTAGAGCTAGTGAGCCAAGCAGTCATTTAATTAATACAGTTTCTGTATGATTATTTCAGGGCTGAGAGGCCAGGAACCAGCAAGTAGCCTCCTTACTACAGTGTGATTGTCTTTTTAAATTGGTCAAGGATATCTTTAACAGTTTTCAACTGCAATCAAATCCAAATTTGTCCTTTTCAACATCTAAGGACTCAGTGGCAATGTCAAAATTCTCTCAGACATGCTCTAACCTTTTTTGAATTAGTAACATCTTCATAATGAACTAAAGCAGTTACAAACATTAAACGGTCAATATCATAATTCTAACATAGGAATTAACAATAAACACACAATTTGCCAAATCACAATTGTCTTAAATCCATTCTAATCAAAAGACTAGAAAAGATTTCTGTGATGGGTGAGCTATGAGTCTTTTCTCTCCTATAGTCTATTTGCATTGCTGCTTCTAAGTTTCAAAGATAAGTCTGAACTGTCCCAGTCTGAATAGCAAAACAAAGAAACAAAACAACAAAACAACAACAAATCAAACCCTTAGGCTATTTTGCCTCATATCTGAAGAGGGATTTCAGTTACCCTTTCTTCATAAAGAGTCTCTTTTCCCCAGAGGTGAAAATTGAGGTCTCCTTTCTCAGGTCCTTTATTTCAACAGCATATTGCATACCATGCTGGCAGAATGAATTGTGTCCCAAGATAGAGTTTGAAATAACTGCCAAGCATGAGGACTCCCTAAAGTCTGGAAATTTGTGCAGTAGGCCCACCAAGAAGCTGAGAATAACCAATCGTCACCACGATCTTTCTTCCCTTCTTGTACTGAAGCATGATGGGAAAAGAAAGCCAGAAAACACAGGTTCTCAGCCTGACTCTTCCATGGGGACAGCAACGGCCGCGATGTCATCAGGACTGGCAGTCTTGTGAAAAAAGCACATGTCCTCAAGCCCATATTAAAACAGGATCAGTTCCTTTCCAACATAGACTGAGGGTATAACTTGCCTATTATTTTTATCTTATTTTGTTTAGTAGCTCCCATGAACTGCCTGCAGGAAATAGAATTATGATTTCCCCTTAATAAATGCACCGTGGGGCTCAAGATCCCCTGTAAACAACAATAAATAGGACTATAGTCGTTGGATATCTCACAAATAACCTCTGGAAATCATTTAAAGTTTGTAAGCTCCTTTTTATTTTTTAATCCAAACTGAAAGTCTCACCTGCTGACAGGTAGTATTTGCATTCTCGCAGTCATCTGGCTTGGAATCTATTTGCGCTTTCACAGATGCTTGGTTACCTGAGGCTTGGCTGCCATTTGTCTGCTAGGCTAGGACAGCTAGCTGTGTTCTCTGCTACTGAGTCATCCCACCTGGCACCTGCGACCAGAAGGCACGGCTCTTTCAATGTCTTTTGTGCCTGGACAGGGCACAGGCCATGCTTTCTATGTTCAGTGGTCCCGTCAGGGATCCGTTTTAGAGGGAGATGGCAAATTTGGCTGTAGTACAGGCTCCAGGGTGCCCGCCATCTCAGCAGCTCTCAGAAATGATGTACCCACAAACTTAGGCTGGTATAGTCTTGTTTTTATTCTACCCCTACAGGCTTGTTGGGCTTTGGGACCACGCTGCCTGAAGCCATTCCCTATTGACAAGCTCCAGGCGCCAGCCATGGGAGTTCAAGCCCTCCAAACTTTTCTGCCTCCTGCCTCTCCTGACTCTGCAGCATAGCACACTCCAGACTGAGCAGGCTACAGCCCACATGCACAGGCAGCCACTGTCTTGGTGGTAATGGCCTGCAGCTGTTGCTGTGCCATGCATCGTGTACTCACTTCACTCTTCCACGTGATCAGCAAGCAGCAGCTGCTGTGACTCTTTGGCCACAGCATCCACAGGTCGACTTGACCAGATCACAGAGAGGCTGTACCTTGACCTCTCCAAGTCCCAGAGTCATCTGGAGGTAGAGGCAGATATGCCAGCAATGTGGGAGAGGGAACAGAATATGTACACTCTTGTTGTCTGAGGTTTTCTGTCCTACCCAGTTCCCACAATCATTAAGTCCCAAAGAAATCACACAGAGGTCTACATTATTTATAAACTTATTGGCCTACTATCTCAGGCTTCTTATTAACTCTTACAACTTATATTAGCCCATTATTCTTGTCTATGTTAGCCACATGGCTAGGTACCTTATTCAGCAAGGCAGTCACATCTTGCTTCTTCTGTGGTTGGGTCAGGACTGCGTCCTCTTCCCAGAATTCTCCTGTTCTCATTGACCCACCTCTACT
>LOEQ01000662.1:509829-523709 GCA_001685075.1 Bramus lutescens | reverse complement strand
TTGTCCCACCTATACTTCCTGCCTGGCTACTGGCCAATCAGTGTTTATTTAAAGTATAATTGACAGAATACAGACCATTGTCCCCCACCACACTATCTGTAAATCCAACCATCTCTGCATTTGTTTCTGCTCCACCACATATCCTCTGCCAATCAAAATATACACAAGCAAATACACAGACAGTTGTCTGCTCTATTCTGGTCCTATATTTACAAAAATATCAAATTTTACTTCCAATATTTTATCCCCCATTTTTCTACCTTTACTATGTATTATTGTATATTTCTAAGATCTCAATTCTCACCTCTACACCTGTAGTGTAATACTCACCATGCCTTTTCTCCTGCACAGCTAGCCACATGTCCGTGCATTATCTGTGTGCATCCTACTTTAAGGGGCACCTTTTGGGGCCCCACAATAGATGCCATCTTTTGTAGGATACACATTCAGGTGGCATCTGTCAGGCTTCGTCCTTGACAGAGTTTTCAGGTTCCAGGCTAGGAGTGCAAGGATTAGAAATACTAAGGAAAAGGAACAGAGATATGAGAGAAATAAAAGACAGAAATTTAGAACAGCACCAGGAGGGAAGTTCATTGAATATTGAATTTGTCTGTGATTATTTTTCACATGCTTATATACTTCACTCTGTAAGGGGAGGGGGAGGCAACAGACTTCATTAATATGATATAAGCAATAGACCATGTATCCTGCAGGCAGCCACTCTCTGAAACCTCCTGCTGGTCTCTTTGAAGAAGCAAAAGTAAAATTGAATTCTCTGACTGTTGGTCAAGGTGGAGAGGATCCACTTCCACAATCAACATACTAATTAATCACATCATTTCTTATTTGTAGCCATACCTGTTGTTAACAACTTTGAGAGAACAAGAATATGCTCAGATTCTTTGACCTTTAGTCAAGGTGGAATGGACTCGCATCTGTGGGCCCTGGCAGGCAGTTTTCTCTCTGTTGTGATATCCAGGTGAGTTTTAGTAGAAGACTTACTTAGAATTTCTGTAACGTGTTTTCCTTCATTTCAACCACAATGGAAATATTTTATGGTCATTCTGACCCTATTATGTGGCCCTGCATAGTAGGAAAGTCCAGCATAGTGAAAATAGGGGAAGCTAAAAAGACAAATCACTCTTATCCAGTGCTACTCAGGGATGGAAGGTAAGTTTTAGACCTAAAATCAGAAGCAACATAATTTTGTAGAATGCAATGAATTAATAAAGCATTGTAGTCTCAGTTTGGAAATGTTCTATCTGCAGATGATAGAGTCTTATTTGTAAAGAAGAGGGTTCACCAGTTTCATATACGACTTTAGTCCTAAGATCACAACTCACTTACTTAAGCTATGGTGAGGTTAAGGAGGAACATTGGCAGTAATGGATGAAAAAATATAAGCATTTCTCAAGCAGATAACTCTGTCGCTTTACAGTTCAGACTTATTTTAAGATTCAAGCTTAGAGATGATTATTTAATTTCAATGAAAATCAATAAGATAGGTCATTTGGGGGAAAGGGCCAATTTAGAAATATATAAGCAAGCATTAAACATTCAGAATGCAAAATATAAAATATATGACACATTGTCTCTCTAGTACTCCTCTCAGTTGATGGTAGGGAGATCCGAAGATATTGAGAACCAAAGGAGTCTGCATTGGAAGGGAGACTTTAGACTGGTATGACTCATTTTTAAGGAGGGGAAGTGAGCTGACATAAGCTGCTGAGGCTTGCACAGTGAGAGTGGGCAAACACATATCTAACACCTGAAGTCTGTATCTCTCTATCTCTTGCCATTCTGCTGTGGTCTACTGAGTAGTGACTAGCTGTGAGTGCTCAGAGCATACCAGCCACTTGAAGTAAAACTTCCCAGGTCAGACATTAGGGAAAAAGAAAGCTAGCTTTTTTTAATATTTATGTTTTCAATAGTTTCATACATGAACACTGTTATTTTCATCATTTCCATCCTACCCTCTCCCCATCCAACTCCTCCCTTGTCCCCTCACTCCCTCTGAAATTCGCAATCTTTTATTCCTCATTTGGTGTGTGTGTTTATGTGTGTGTGTGTGTGTGCCTATAGAGAATGATAAAAATATATGGTTATGTCTGTTGCAACAACTCTGTTTTAGAATATATTCTATATTGTGATAAAAATGTGAGGTTAAAAAGATCTATTTCAGATTAACAAAAGCCAATTTAGAGATTTACTTCTTTGTCTTTCACAGGCACAAATCTGACCTGCTAATTTAGAACCATTTAAAATCAAGCTGGAGAATGCTGGCTAAAACCTCCCTCCACAACCTCTCTGCTTCGGTCCAGCTATCCAGGAAGATCCTGTGCCAGTGTTATTGTACTCATGCTAAGTACTGATGTCATTAATTACATGTTTTCAGAATTAAGCTTAAAACAAGTAACTAAAACAAAAATTTGTCTATTCAGTTATACATAGGAAATCCTCAAATACTTCACAGATCTACAGAAAATGGTATTTAAAATATTGATTTAAAAAGCCATCAACTGTTTGTAAGCTCTTCAACTAAGCGTGGGGCCCAGTGAGCTATCCTCCATCAAAGTTGGTATGTTGACCTATGTCATTGTATGGGTCTTGATTAGGTAATCACCATCTTGAGATTTCATGGGTGTCACCTCCCTGTCATGTCTAGAACACACCAACCTGCAGCACATGTCATGGCCTTCTGGCTCTTATAATATTTCTGCCTCCTCTTCTAAAACATTCCCTGAAACATCATTGGGTGTAAAGGTATTGCCATATCAACTAGGCATGAACAGACCATAGTCAGTTGCTCTCTGTATTTTGACCTATTGTGAATTCTGTTTTGGTCTCTGTCTGCTCTAAAACAAAGAACTTTGAAGAGGACTGAGAGTAACACTTACCTTTGAATATAAAGATAGGTATTTAGAATGCAGCTTGAAATTATACTAGTTTAAGAAAATGACAGTAGGATGTTAAATGGAGGTTTTTGTTAACATCTATTTTCCCCGAAAATAGTGCATTGACTATTTTATAGCTTTTCTACACTCTTTGAAGTTTTGTGAGGATTTTAAATTTATTCATTTGTATGTAGTATATGCATACTTGTGTGTATTGGTGTTCATGCCAGTGGAGGCCAGAGGAAAATGTTGGGTGTACTGGTCTACCACTTTCTGCCATATGCACTTGAGACACATTTCCCATTTTATTGGGAATTTGCACTCAGTTACGCAAGCTGGTATCACAATCACTCTTAACTACTGAACCATCAACCTAGCCCTGTTGTTTCTTTCTACAAGATTCAGTCTAACTAAGGATTTCATCTTAACATGTATATTTGTTGCTTGGTTGTAATTTTTAGAGCATTTCACAATTATAGCACAATCAGTGCTCTATAAATTTTAAGTGCTAACTTCTAAAACTTTTATGAAGCAGATTTATATGTCTCAGTTCACTAGAGTATGAGGCATTTAAGTTTAATATTTTTTATTTTTAAAAATCATTTTGCTTTATGTTTGAGATAAATGACTAATTCTCAAACACAGCAAGAATTTTTCCTTGTGATAGTTTAGGTTATTTATATGCATTCTGCAATCCTTATTTTTTCTTCAATTTCTATTTAAAACAAACATGGCTTTAGTCACATTGTTTTCTCATCCCAAATGCTCAGTAGTAATTTTTATTAGTTAATTTATTCATTTTTTAAAAAAAAAGCTATTTTTCTCATTTTACATACCAATCCCAGTTTCTGGGAATTTCTCTAGTGCCAAGTTTCTTTCTAGCTCCATAATGGCTCCCTCAGTTCATATATCTCTTTCCTTCTCTGTCCTTCCCCCATCTTGACCACCCTGTTACCTCAAGTTTTCCTCCTCTCTCCCCTCCTCCTCTTTTCTTCCCCATCTTTTCTCACTTCTGCCCACACTTCTGCCCACTTCCACACTTCCAATTTACGCAGGAGTTCTTGTCTATTTCCCCTTTCTAGGGGGACCCATGTGTGTTTCTATTAGCATTCTCCTTGTTACCTAGCCTCTCTAGAGTTATGGACTTGTTATCCCTTGCTTGACATCTAATATCCACTTAAGAATGAGTATATAGCATTCTCGTCTTTCTGGATCTGGGTTACCTCACTCAGGATGATTTTATTCTAGTTTTGTCCATTTTCATGCAAATTTCAGAATGTGATTGGTTTTTTACTGCTGAGTAATATTCCATTGTGTAAATGTACCACATTTTCTTTATCCATTCTATAGTTGACTAGCATCTAGGTTGTTTCCAGGTTATACTCTTTATCAAACCTGCTGATATATAACTTTAAAATATATTTTACATACTAGTCACAGGTTCCCCTCCCTCATCTCCTCCTGTTCCCTCTCCCCACCTCCCTTCTACCCCTCCCCCATCCACTCCTTCTCCATCTCCATTCAGAAGGACTACGGCCTCCCATGGGAGTCAAGGAAGCACGGCATAGCACCTTGAGGCAGAACCAAGCTCCTTCTCCTTACATCAAGGCTGGGTGAGGCACCTCACTACAGGGAATAGGTTCCAAAGAGCCAGATCATTTATCAGAAATATATCCTGGTCCCACTTCTAGGGGTCCCACAAAACAAACTATACAACTGTCACCTAGATGCAGATGGCCTAGGTCAATCCATGACAGCTCCTTGGCTGTTTGTCAAGAGTCTATGAGTTCCCACAAGCTCTGGAAAGCTGCCCACAGACAGCTCAATAGTACTTCTTATGCCCAGATTTCTCTGTACTTTCCCCATGGTCTCAGAAACCCTTGTAAAATCTTGATTTTTTAATGTTTATAAATATATTATCATCTTCTTTGTATTACCAATAAGCTTTATTATTTTAATGAGAAGACATTGTTTTATCTGTACATATTTATCATGTAATAAATAGTTGTGGATTGTCTGCATTGAGTAAGACATGGATAAGGTATTGAGGAAATTTGGTATTCACTCTTTATCAGTAATACCAATCCTCTTATTTCCTTACTGACCTTTTGGGGTTTTAACCAGTGGGTTGAAACCTCTGTGATTACCTTAGAACTTCAGAATGTCCTTTCCTAAGGTAAGACTGCTATTTTTTCTCCTTCTGTTTAGATCTTTTCCAAATCTTCTTCCACCTTCTTCTCATTTTGTCTTTGATACTGGATAATTTGAATTAATAATAAATCTTCCTTCAGTCCAATGTCTGGGCAAGGTCATGAGTCTATAAGATCATCATAGGTAAGGATATTAATATAATTTTCTATCCCTTCCATTTCTTCACATCCTATTCACTTTAGCAATCCACTAAATTCAGATGCAGCAATAGTTATTATCACTTTTCTTTCTGGTCCATGATGAGACAAATAGCCATCCCAAGTTAAGAAATCAACACTATAAGGAAGTGTCAAGGAACAATGGTTGAAATTATTCCTTTTAGGATTCAGAGCAGTGATATGACTTGATGATCAAAGATATTTTCATTTTAAAAGAATTTTTTTGGAGGAAGGCCCACTTGTTGGTGCCCAGCTAGCTCAATCAGTAGAGCATGGGACTCTTTATCTCAGGGCCATGGGTTAGAGCCCCACTTTGGGTGCCAATTTGTTGGAAGAAGGGCTGCTTGTTTGTTCCTGCCTTCTCAGCATCAAAATAATCACACAGAAACTATATTAATTAAAACACTGCTTGGCCCATTAGCTATAGCTTCTTATTGGCTAACTCTTACATATTAATTTAACCCGTCTCCATTAGTCTGTGTAATGCCACATGGCTGTGGCTTACCGGCTAAAGTTCTGGTGTCTGTCTCTGGCAGGGCTACATGGTTTCTCTCTGACTCTGCCTTTTTTTCTCCTAGCATTCAGTTTAGTTTTCTCCACCTCCCTAAATTCTGCCCTATCAAGAGGCCAAGGCACTTTCTTTTTTCACAGCATATGGAGGGGAATCCTACATCAGAATTTTGTTTATTTAATTTTATTATTTGCGTTTGAGCATGAGCTTACCACGGAGAACATGTGGAGATTAGAAAACAGCTTGTGGGAGTCAATTCTCTTCTTGTGGGAGTCAATGTGGGTGCTGGTTACAAAACTCAGGCCATTGGGCTAGGTAGCAAGTGCCTTTTCCTGCTGAGCTATCCCACTAGTTCCATATTGATTTGAGCTGCATGTTATAAACAATATGAATAGTAAATTCTTGGAAAGATAGAAACAAGGTGCATGAATATAATATTAAAGAGGTGAAGGGAGACTAGGGACAAAGACTAAAATCTTAGAGTGCATTTAATCTGTCCTGAAGTCATTGAGGGCTGATCAGCAGATGTAAACTGAGCCTCACTCAGTAAAAAGAAAGTTATGTTTATAATAGAGCAGCATTTGACCTACACATATGTATATTTAAACTTTTGAAGCATTTTAAATATATTTACAAATATATTTAAATGGCCTAAAGATGGCATGACCTATGTCATAGAGACTGAGAGAGGCTGGCTCTGCAAACCCCATTTCAAGTTCTCATTCCTGGATTTTTTTTCCTTCTTTGAATTGGAACTGTTTTCATTTCAGCCAAAGGACTTAAAAGAGTAGTGGGCAACTCTCCAATTTTCCCCACAAGATGCTGACTATCCCATTGCGATTAATTACAATATGCTTTCTGTATTTCTTTCTCAAAAGAAGTGTTGGGTTAAGAAATGCATAGGTTCACCCATCAAAGACAGGGCTCTTGCTACCACTTGGTATGCACAGAGTATTTTTAGAAAGAAATCCTGGAAGGATGAATGGAAAAAGACAATCTAACTGTAAGAGTCACCATGGCAAAGCAAGCCACAGGCAAGATTGATTTCAAAATCCCATCTCAGGTCTATAAACTTTGAAAAAAGTTGATTCTCTTTTTTCCTAGTAGTATATCAATCACTCCTAAGGCATCATAATGTGTGTGGGGGGTGTTTGTGTGCGTGCATGCGTGCATGTGTGCAGGGGTGTGTGTGTGTGAGTGTGTGTGTGTTGTGTGTGTATGTGTGTGTGTGTGTGTGTGTATGTCCATGCATCTGTGCCTTTCGATCTATGTGGAGGTTAGAAGACAACTTGTAGGAAGTGGTCTTCCCTTCCCCTTGTGGATCTAGGGGTAGAACAAATGTAGGTAATCAGGCTTGCTCTCAGTTGCCTTTACCAGCTGAGTCATCTTGCTAGCTCAAGATAACAGAATGTCACACACTCATTTTTGTTAACTTTTTAAATATTACATAATGAAAACTGCAAAATAGTACCTACTGCATTATCTTGTAGAGGCTAAAAACATGACTTCAACATTGGGGTCCATGCTACAGTCCTTTCCCTGAATGCATGAGGCCCTAGGCTCTGTGCTCAGTTCTAACAAAATGAAATCATGGCGTGCACACACACACACACACACACACACACACACAAAGAAAAAACAAAAACAAAAACAATACCTCCCATAAAAACAAGCAAGCAAGTAAACAAAAACCATAACATACTAAAAGATAAAGTCAGAATTAAAATAATGCCTTGACTGGAATTGAAGCAATCTTACAGAGACACAGTTATATGGATCTGACCACTTGAACAGTCACCGCTTTAGGTTTTTTTTTTAAGAAATATAATAAATATAAATTCTGTTAGCTTCCCGATGACATATTCTTTTTTTAAAAGTGAAGTCCTCTGTGTGGTTGGTACTCACCGCAGGTTAACTCACATAAGTCTTTATCAGCAATTCATTCCATTGTTATAAACTTGAGGTAGACTTTTTAGCCACTGGGTATGTAGAGTTGACAGAGTTCTTGGCTAGCATACTGTAGGCTAGAGACTCAGTTCTAGATAAATTAGATACAGAAACACACACTTGTGATCCCAGTACTGAAGAAGTGGAAGCAAGAGGACCAGAATTTCATTGCAAAATCTGTGAGTTTAAGGCCAGTCTAGACTACTTGAGATCTGTCTTGGGAAAACAAAACAAAACAGATATAGATGCTCACAGATATATTCCAACAAACATCATTCATAATCTCAAAAGCTTTCATTTAGACAGAAATGTCATTTCACCTTCATCACCATCATGCTTTCAATCATGTCTAAAATGTCAAATGCATAATAATTATAAATAGACTTTTATGGGGAAACATAGAGAAAACGCAGGTCACTCATTCCACTGAGTGCTACCCAACTTTGCTTCCTTTTTCTTTTCCTGCCCAGGCCAATTTGTACTGTCCAAATATTCTGGGATGTGTGACCTTGGATAGTTGATAATCTTAGAGAAAATTGACCTTTCCTTTCCCAGCTGCTGTGAATAATCAACAGCTTTTTGTGTAACAGTGTGATTGAAAGGACAGAGGTCCACTGGCTGGCATTGCTCTTCTCCCCAATTTTCTTTACCTTGCTAAAAACTGTCAAGATTACATTCTTAACTCTATTTCCTGATTTGGCCAATTCTTCCTCCTGAGGCTGACTACCACGTTTCAGTTATCAAATTACTGAAGTTCAGCAATCAAAAGCCCCTTGAGCTAACCTAATAAACCTGTCCAATTAAAAGAAAAAACCTCATCCTCACGGAGGGTTTCCCACTTTACTTCTTTGAACTCTCATTTGTGTATGAGCCGTGTCTGTCTCCTCTCTATCCAGAGGCCGTTCTTTGTCTTTCCACCCAGGACAGACTCTTTCCTTTCCCCTTTCTCTTCTTCCCGTTGTTTTCTCCCTTGCTCCCCTGCCATTGCATCTGATTCCCTACGCTCTGTCCCTCTGCAGAAAACAAATCTCCTTTGGGCTGTGATCTTGGTTTTGGGGGTCTTGAATCAATACTTTTCCTCTTTCCATTCTGAGATTGCTCCGGTTTAGGTATGCACGGGTTTTGCACATCGCACAACAAATTCTGACATTACCTGGCATTTCTCATACATTTAAATTGGATAGATAGTTCTTTAGTTAACAGCTTTTAATTTTACACAGGCTTTCAAAATGTTTAATTATAATGATTTGCCAACTGGGTGGAATCCCTTGTTCTCTGCGGTATAGCCTGTTGTGGTCCTACTGATCAAAGGCTTGCAAATGAGTTGAGTTGTGACCTTATTAAGAAGTTTTCCCTTGTGCATGTGTGTGTGTGTGCTTCTTCCTGAGAGCTGTGGAGAAATTTGCTTGTACATTTGTACCACCCACTACTGCTGGGTTTCTCCATTCTCCTATTCCCCAGAAAACACAAACCAAACTGTTGCTTCTGTTAACAGTTTATAGGGGAAGAAAAAAAAATCACAGAATTTTCCAAGAGACATTTTCTTCCTAGTGAGATAGTTTTTTTTATTTTCAAAATGAATCAAAAGTTCTGAAGTCTCTTGGTAAAATTGTTTTGTATAGGAATATTTAACCCATTTATGGGGTGAGTAGTTTTGGCCTTTGTTCAGGCCTAATAAAAAAATGATGTTTATTGTTCCCATGCTATGAAGAAGAAAAACTGAATAGAGAATTTTTTTCACTTAAACTGACAAGGAACATGAGAAAAAAATTATCAAAGAAGAGCTAAGTATATCTAAGGCTAAGGTTATTTGATTTGGAATTTGTATAGCAATAAATAATCTACAAGGTTCTTGATGGACAAAATGATTTAAATCTGTTTAATAAATTTGTCTTAAATCATCATAAAGAAGAATCAATTTATTGTCTCTCTGATTAATAATAATAAAGTATTTGGCATCAAATGTCACCGCCATTAAACACAATTAATGTGTCTGTAAATAATCTAAATAGGAATGAACTACTTCTGGCATTATCTTACTAGTTCAAGTCCCACTACGTTTTTCATATACCCATGCACATTACTGTCTAGAGCAACTCATTTGAATCTATGGTACAGTTCCTGTTAATGCACCCTAGAAAATTCCCAAACTGAAACGTTACATTTGGAGAAGATTAGAAACAGCCCAATCGTAGTCAGACAGTCTGGGAATCTTGTGCATGGCTCCTTTCCTTGCAAAACCGATCAGGTAATTTCAGCAGAGGAGAGGAAGTTGTCTTGGCAAAAGATGTTTCCACATTTAAAACAAATCATTTCACCTGGCTGATTGGCAAAAAATGTATCCTCACTTCAGCTTCGTTAGAGAATAACTAACAAATAGAATATATGCACATGTGTGTTCATGTGCCTGTATGTGTGCCTGTGTGTGCACACACATGGTGAATATTTCCCACAAAGTTGCTTACATGCCCATCCCATTATGCTGATATCTCTTTTTGGAGAATACTTGAGATGTAATCTCCTAATTATTTGACACCTGATTGCCATAATAAACTGTAAAATCTCTGGAATGATTTCATACAGCAAGTAAGAAAATTGAGAAATTTTTCTCTTTGACCCACATCTCTGCCTTTCCCAACCATCAGCCTCTGAAAACCACATGCATCTATTCTAGTTCAGCTATTATATGTTCTTCATATGAACAAATCATTCAGCACTTGAATTTATGTGTCTAGCTTAACTCAGCTTTTATTCATTCACAAATGTCAAGATTTTATTCCGTTTTTTATAATTTTCCCCATTTTTCCCTCCCTCCAATTTCTCTCATGTACCCTCTGCACATTCATGGTCTATATTTCTTTAACACACACACACACACACACACACACACACACACACACAGGAACCTGCTTAGTCCATATAAGGTCACTTGTGCTATATGATTTCAAGGCTGACGACTTGGTATTGAACAACCAATTGGAAGCTTCTACCTTGGGGAAAATTATTTCTTCTGGTTTTAAAATGGAACAACATTCCAGTAAAGTTTGTTTTTATTAGCAATTTTACTTATTTATTTTATCTGTAAATCCATTGGGTAAATATACACTGATACTGTGTTTTCACATTTGTAGTTAATGGCACACTGAATGCTCATGAAACTTTAAGGTGGTGCTTGTCTTTCATCTACAGACTTTCAGAAATGAGATTGCTATATTTATCCAATTATGCATTTATTTCAATTGAAAATTGATTCTTCTCCCATGCAATGTATCACAACCACAGTTTCCCTTTCTCTCCCCCTCCTATCTCTCCCTCCCCTCCCCCACGGTTCAACTCCCTCTCCTTTTCCACTTCAGAAAACAGCACACTTCCAATGATGACAACTAAATGAGACAAAATAAGATACAATAAGACAAGGCACAATCCCTTATATCAAGGCTGGATAAGATAACCCAACAGAAGGAAAAGAGTCCCAAGAGCAGATAAAAGAGTCAGAGACACACCCTCTACCACTGAGAGGACTCCCACAAAAACACCACGCTAACAGCTGTAACATATATGCAGAGGACCTGGTATCGACCGTTGCAGACCCCATTCCCTTCAGTCTCTGTGAGCCCCGCTAAGTTGATTCCATGGACCTTGTTCTCCTGGTTGTCTCTATCCTCTCTGACTCCTACAATTTTTCCTCCTCGTCTTCTTCGGGGTTACCCTATATCTTAGGGGAGGAAGCCAAAGGAGATCTCCAATTTAGATTTTCTTTCTGCATAATGTCTGGTGATTTTATTTTAATTTTTCTTTTCATATCTCTCCTGGTATTTTCTTTCTCTGTGATGCTTGTTACAATATTTTTCTTATATATGAAGAAACATTCTTGATTCACATTTTAGAGATGGTCACCTCCCCAATACTATCCTCGATGACTCCTGTATATTTTTCACATGTATATATTAGAGAACTCAGATAGAAAATAGGCTGTGTCACCCAAGGTAAAGAGGAAATTTACAATGGATGAAGAAAACTAACAAGAGAAGAGCACGCAAGAAATGCATTATTGTACCCCAGGCAATGACAGAAGCTCTAATAGCCAGAGGACACAGGAAAGTCATACAAATAAATAAAATGATACAATTCACTATTTCCAGCTAGATGTTGTCATAAACCCAGGTGAACAGGTGATGTTTCTGCAATACATGTACAGATAGTTTTAATAAACACATTCTCATGTGGTATTTTAAATCGCTTAACATAAAGAGTTGTGAATAAAGCAGAAACAGAATTGAATTTATAAGAGATGCCTAAGTTGAGTATGATCTACGAAGGCAAGTGAGCACAATAGTTGCTAATACTAAAACACAAATTTGCTTCTATCAAAGGTTAGATAATAAAATTCAGATTTTTTAATCTCATTTTATTGTAGAAATAACAGGTCCTTAATATATGCAAGCACACACATAAATTGTCACTTCTAAGATTTTAAAAACAATAAAATATCATTCAATAATGTATGAGAGATGAAATAATGACATTTAAATTCAATGAATTTTTAATCAAGGAACCCTAGGAACTTCCATTTGTCCCTCCCTTTGTTTCATGTGTCATAAATTGCTCTGTATCTTTTAATAACAATCATGTTTAGGATTGTATAGTGGCTTATTGAATTATAATTGGACACATATATTTGTACTGTGAAATGATCAATTTTGACACATATGTACAATGATCATGAATTAAAACATTAATTGACCTCATACCTTTCTTTACATCCTTTTCTGAGTCCTGGACTTTGTCTCCACTTTTTCTTAATCTTTATAGCTAAATGCACAGTCCTCTTCTCTCTGTCCCTGTATCTTAACTAGAATGTCCTTGAACTTTCTGTTATGAAATCACATAAATTTTTGGTTATTTTTTTTCTGTATTTGTGCTGAGATGCAGCAATGTTGCTATTTATAAACAGATTACTGCTATTTATTGCTTAAGAAATATGTTGGAGTGAGAGAGAAAGACAGAGACACAGAGACAGCGAGAAAAAGAGAAATAGAGTCAGAGATAGATGATAGACAGACAGACAGACAGACAGATAGATAGTCAAGCACACAGAGAGAGAAAGAGAGAGAGAGATTGTCTATGTCTTCCATTTACTTATGAATGTGCAAATCAAATGGCTGCTGTAATGTTACCAGTTTGAAATCATTAAAATAAAGAGGCACAAAGCTATTATTAGAATATTTGTGTAGACATTTTGGGAGGAACATATGCTTGAGTAAATATAAAGAGTGAAATGGTTTGGTCACTGCATAGAGTAACTTTAAATGTTTAATTGATGCTCAATGGTTTTCCAAGGTGGGTTCACCAACGAACATTCACAACACCCACAAATTCAAATTAGATTCATTTGACATCTTTGCAGGAAGTTTGTTCAGTCTAAGTATTTTGTAATTTGTCAATGGCATACATACCAGTCTTCCCAGTGTCTCTGTAAGTAGAACTTGTATGGTCTGATGGTACTATTTCATCAAATACCGAGCCAGTTGTAAATGTTTTAGTCACAATGATATAGAAACATTGAAAGTGGAACTGATTCACCTCTATTATATGTTTCTGCAGAATAACATTTTCAACAACTGGAAAACTAAGCAAATGTCTTCCAACTCTCAGTTTTAGAGCATTGACTTTCAAGGCATTCAATTTTAATGCATTTTACCTGCTAAAATATGGAACAATCTATCCTTATGAAAAAGAAAGCATGATTTGCATTTGCAAGAATTTTAGAGAAATATATAAACCAGAAATAGGAGATTGATGATAAAATGACAGCAAGTTTCTTATGAAAGAAAATTTTCTACAACTTTTCTGGCTAAATATATATTTGGATAGGCTATACTGAAGCTTTTGATACAAATAATTTTGTGTAAAGTGCAAAGCACTGGGAATAGAGAATCAATTTCCAATTGTATCATGTTATTATCTTTCTAGCTCATCTACCAACTGCCACCATCAGCATCTCACTTTAAGAGATTTTCAACAAGAGCATAATGTTGGGACCATTGGGAGTCCTGGCCTCCAGCTGCTCTTCCCTGCTAGCGATCTTTACTTTCCTTCTGATTCGAGTTACTGAAAGCTGTGTCAAAGTCGTTTACCAGCTCTGCTTCACCAGCACCT
>LOEQ01000662.1:469555-506708 GCA_001685075.1 Bramus lutescens | reverse complement strand
TGAGATTAAGAGTCTCATGCTCTACCAACTGAGCTAGCCGGGCGGGAGCCGGGCAGGATGAAAAGCAGGCCCGCTCCCCATTTCACTACACCCTCTGAATGTGGGTGACAGTTATGTGGCTTGGGCAGTCTGTGGGGCCACTGGTAGTGAGACCAAGATTTATCCCTAGTGCATTAACCGGCTTTTTGGAGCCCATTCCCTATTGCTCAGTCTAGCTACAGGGGGGCGGTCTTGGTCCTGCCCCAGCTGGAGATGTCAGACTTTGTTGGCTCCCCATGGGAGGTCTTGATCTTTCTGAGGAGTGGATGGGAGGGGGTAGAGGGACTGGAGAAGTGTGTCTGGTATGTAAAATAAACACACATCTTTTGAATAGAAATTTAAAAAAGAAAATACTAAGAGTAAATCTCAAAGTACTGATTAAAGAATAGGATTTTTTTCTTTTCTTTCTTCTCTTTTTAATGAGGTTAGTGTTTGGACCTAAAATTGTTGAACATGTTTTCAGAGCATATCTAGTGATTTATATATGCAAACTTTGATCTCTCTCTCAACTCTTTTCTCAGTCTTTTCTTCCTCTCTCTTCCCGTTTCTCCACCCCTCATTCTTTCTTCTCCTTCACTAATTCCCCTTCCCCCTGCATCCTCTATCCCTCCGCTGAGGTAGGATTATAAGCACTTATTTGTAAAGCACAAAGACTTGAAATACAAAACTATTGCGGAGTGATTAATTACAACCAGTTATATGTGATACCTCACCTTTTGAAAATGCTCTCTTAGCATTTTCAAAAATTGTCATAGATTATTATAGCTGCCATCTCACCCAGTGATGTCTTTAGATACATTCTTCTGTTAAACTTAAGTTTTGTATAATCAAAAAAAAAATCTCTCCAGCTTCCATATGTATCAGAACCTTATAGTTAGGATTTTACTCTCAACTACTGAGAGATTAGCTTTTCACAGTTGGACATAAAAGTGAGATCGTGTACTTGTCTTCCTATGCTGGGATTATTTTATCTAAAGTACATTCATTCACGTTCAGTTCATCCATGCTGCTACAAATTATAAGATTCTCTTCTTCAGATGGTCAAGTATGTCATTGTGAATACAAAATATATTTAATTAATACATTCATCAGTTGACAGATTATCATATATTCATAATCTGTTGATTCTATATCCTATTGTAAATACTGCTGCAATAATATAAGGAAAAATATATATGCCGATTTTATTTCATTTAAATATATGCCCAGTAGTGGAATGACTGGATTATATAGTCATTCTGTTTTTAATTCTGTGAATTGCCTAATGTCGGGATTATAGGAGACTGTCAATATACAACCATGGTTATACCTGCGTTCTTTCCAAGACAATAAAGCCCAAATTATTTTTGATATAATAAATACATATCATCAATGTGTAACAGTGTAGCTTACAATCATTCTGTAATGATTTACAAGTTTGCTTTAAAACTCTTACATTTGTGAGAGGTTTTGTGATGACAAGAGACAGGAAGCAGGCCAGCTTGGTTGTGTGCGGAGCCCATTTGTGGGATGGAGAGAACACTGGAGATGGAATGATGGCCTGTGAAGGTTTTCAACTGGATATCTTATCACAGAGATATTTAACTGATGCGGTGATCCTCTTGCTGTCCTGTCTGGCACTGCCCTGATTACATTTCTTCAGTAAGAACCTCGTGGACGTCAGCACTATATGGAGGAACAAGATGGCAGGCAATGGACTAATGTTTCACACCATTTTCTATTTATTCGCCGTCTTTCTCGCTCTCTGAAATAAGGCCTACAGTCTTTACATGGCTGACCAATCACGGGGTTATTAGAGCTGTTTACATGGATCATCATAAATGTCCGTTCAGCATCAAGGTTGTAATTTTTATTAGTTCTTTCAGAATTTGTTAGGGTGTGTTTTGACTGTATTCACCCCCTCAAGTCTTCCCTGATACACCCCACTCCAAATTCATCTAACTTTGTGTATTCTTCTTTTAAAAAATAAAAATCAAGTCCAATTTAGTTTGGCAATTGATAGGTTCTGGAAGAGAGAGAGTCCACTTTCTTTTACAAGTACAGGTTGTAAAGGCTTACTATCTGCTGAGTCAGTCTTTCTCTTGCATCTGTGGTTTTTCTGAAAATCTGTTGAAATTCAGAATTGCTGCTGCATTCTTGCCAATTCTCTTTCGACACTGTGTTTTACTTTCTTTTAATCTTAGAGGGCTGTTATTTTACTGGGCCTCTGAAAAGAAGAAGAAAGAAAGATAAGTGTGCAATGCCGTGTTTAACTGGCTGTTTCTCATTAAACTGTTTATTTTTAATCACGGGTATCTGTAGTGTGTATTTTCTTGTGTGTGTGTGTGTGTGTGTGTGTGTGTGTGTGTGTGAGTGATATGTGTTTGTTAGTGTCAGGTGTATATACAGGCCAACATCAGATATCTTTTCCCACTATTCTTTATTTTTTATATTTATCTAATTTTGAGACAGGCTCTCTCACTGAATATGAAACACATTGATTTGCTATACTGGCTGAACAATGAGCTTCCGGAATGTTTTAGGATCTTTCTACTTTATCCTTGCGCTGGAGTTACAGCTGGATTACATGGGTGCTGGGGATCTGAACTCGCATCTTCAGGCTTGCGCTGCAGGAATGTTACCCACTGAGCCATTTCCAGGGGTGACTTTACAGAGACTGATTTGGGCCTCCCCACATGTACCCACATGGGCACAGAGGAGATCAAGTCCAGGCTCATTCTCTGACTTCTCATATTACAGGAAGCACCTTGTAACATTTCCTGCCTGACTGAGTATACAAGGAAATGTTTACCAATTTCCTAATAAACACAGTTAGATGTGGCAATTACTAGTAACAGAACATTCAGGATCAGGGCCCCTGCCACTTTCAGAAAAGGCCTGATGGGGAGCTTTAAAATTTTGGCTACACATATTCCTTAAGGGACCACTGTCTACTTTTGAGACAAAGAGCTATATCTGATTCAGGCCATCAGAATATGTCAGGTTCCTTAAATAGTGAAAATGTCATGTTCAGCATAATGATACAGTGGAATTGCTTGAAGTTTGGTCTCATCCTTCCAAACATGAGATGAATTGCATCAACTGTCTCTCAGGTTCTTTGCACCAATCTCAAACAGCCAAACATATGATAGCTCATGTCCACTCATCTTCTCTAAAGAAGGTAGCAGCACAGCAGCCAAGCAGAAACCCACCAAATTGGAGCAATGCATGCTGTCCAGACTTTGTTCCCACCACCACATCCAACTCAAGGTACTTAAACGTGCATTTGCCTTCCCCAGGATCCTCTGCAGTGGTCCATTCAAACTGTTATGACAAAACACCCCAGATTGGGTGGCTTCAACCAACAGATCCACTTTTCAAAGTTCTGTACATTGGGAATTCCAAGTTCAGGATGCTGACAGTTGTCAGTATCTACAGAGAGGCCTGTCTTCTGTGAAAAACATCACAGGAGAAGAAGCATGCATGCCCTCTTGTGTCTCTATTACAAGGGCATTAATTCAATCTATGAGGACATACCTTCATAAATTGTTCTCCACCCAAAGTCTAGTCTTCCAATAGTATCACTTTTTGCATGAGGATTTCAGCATTTTATTTTCTGAGGGCCATAGATGTTAATCTGTGGTACCTTTCTTTCCCCAAATCAGCAATTGAGTATAAGACTTCAAATAACATTGTGAAACCCTCCTAAAGTGAGTGGTTATTACATAGTACAGAAGCTAAATGAATTCAAGATTGGTTTGTGGAAGAATTAGAATTAGTGCGTGCTGGGCAATTGAAAGTTTGGTTCTTTTCTAGGTCTTTGCATTGAAAATTTTCAAATGTACTAGAGTACTATTTTTCTTTATTTCTGTAGCTGTGATTTAAAAAATCCCAACCAAAAGCAACTTGGGAGATTAAGGGATTTACTCTAGCTTATATTTCCTTGGAACAGCTGGTTATTGTTGGAAAGTCAAAAGAGAAACTTCAGCTACTCACATCACATTCACAGTCAAGAGAGAAATGAATGCTTCCTTGCTTGAACTCATCTCTATTTCTCTACTCCTACATATTTCAAGACGCCCTGCCTAAGGAATGGTGTTGCCCACAGTGGGCTGTGTCTTCCCAAATAAATTAACTCAACTAAGACAGTTCTTCACAGATAAACCAAATATAGATAATCCATCATTATGATTCTTTGCCTCTGGTGATTCTAAATAAGAGTCAATTTGACAATTCAAGATAACTACCGCAGGCCCATTCTTATTCAGTCTGGAAAGCTTCATTAATAGAAATGACATGGAATACCAGATTTTTAAAAATTTACTAATTGCTAAGGGTAAGCATCATTTCTCCTTTCAGAAAACAGAGAATTCCAAAAAAAAAAACCATATTTGATAAAGCTGCTGTGGCTCCAGGTGGCCTCAGTCCAAGACATACCTTACTATCAAACAATTCAGTCTGTGTAAAGATATTGGAGATATAAAATGATGCTCCTTTGCTTTTATAACTGTCACAAACATATCATGAATTATTTTCTCCACATTTCAGAGAGTAGGCATTATCAGATTGTTACAGGTGGCCTTCCTTCTAGGTCTGTGGCTGAGGTTGTACCTGATGCAGGGCATGCTCACTCCAGGTTGACATCTGTGCTAACTCTGATGGTGTTCTGACATGTCCTAAGCAAAATCATGAATCTTCAGAGTATGCTTAACAACTAACTTTCCCTGCTTTTATTTAACAACATATAAAATCTCAGATAATTTTTTTGGTAGGATAACAGCCTCTTACAGAGCACTAGCCTTGGTTTCAGGGGGAAATGCAAATCCTAGTACTTTGTTTAATCAGCAATGTGTACTAAGGTAAAGTTCTTAAAACTTGGAAAAGGAAAAAGAAAGTGAACATCCCTCAGCCATTACGTGGAAAAAAAAAGTCAAAAATTCAAACTAGATGCACGAAAGGAAATGGATCATGTATTTTGTTTTCCTCTGAGTGATGACAGGACTTAAAATGAAAAAAAAATGCTATGCTTGCTTGGAAAAGCTACCATTTAGAAAAAAAAAAGACTTTAAATGATCTCCTGGGCTTTACTATGTTACTCAGGACTGTCGACACAGAGAAATGAGAAATTGCAATTACTGAAATGTTGAGAAATGACCCAGACAGTGCCAAGTCCACGTCCTCTACCACGAATCATTTCTCCTTTCCCTGCACTTTGTTCCCATTATAGAGTCCCAGACACTGCTGGGACAAACACGGAGAGTTGAGGTGCTGGGCTAAGGGTGTCCCAAGTTGGTTTCCTTGGACTCGCTCGGGAGAGTACACACAGGGTTGTTTACTACGACAAGGTTCTTGTTCATCCACTCATGTGAAATCGTCTAAAAGGTCTACATTTTCCAGAGACACTTGGACAGTGATATTCATTACACAGATGGTGCCAAACTCAAAGTTACAAAGGCCTCTTCTTGGCAATGACTACTGACAATTTCCATTTACAATGAGAATGAAGACAGCACCCACATTGCAGTCAGCTCTGGGGTCTGTCTAGGGGATACAGACAACACATTATCTTTAAATCAACATACTTTTCTATCGGGTCATTTCTATATCAGGATTATATGTAATTTAAAGAGACAAAGATATTCTTTTCTCTCATTTAACTATCCTGAAGGATTTTAGTCAATGATACAGAATGATTCGATGTGAACAATTAAAACAAAACAAAACAAAAACATCATAAAATTAGCTTCTTGGTCCTGTGTTCAGAAGGACAATATAAGCAATCATTGTTTTCTGTGATTGTCTGTAGATAACTATATATACAACAAAATCATCAGAGAATGACAATAATAAAAGGCTCTACTCAAGGCAATTTTATTCCAATGTGAACATCCAACACCAATATTGTCATCCTGCTTCAGTGAGGTTCAGACCCCACTTCCTTTCCTTGCACATATTTCATAATCTAGATCCTTCACGTGATTAATTCGGGCATGTGTTCCTTTGGACCACATTACATATCTTTTTATCATTCTTTCCTTTCCCTATTACCAATTTAGTATAAATAGATAAGCATTCTTAGGCCAAAGCCTCTTTCTGTGTGAAACTCTTTCAGACTGCCTCTTCTGTTTCTTAAATGGACTCATCTGCTACGCTTAGGTTGTTGCCTGCCAGGTGCTCTCTCTTTTCCCTTCTTCTCTTCCTTTGGAAGACTACCCTCAACTCTGCCAGACTGAAGCCAAATCTTGATTTGTTGCTAAGCTTCAGTTGATTTTGAGTGGAGTACATTGTATGTCTCACCTCAAACTCCTGACAGCAATGAGACAGCTTAGCTGAGGTTTCAAAGGCCTTATCTTTGATAGTATGACCACACTTGTGCCTGGTGTCTGAGGATGCCAGAAGGGGGTGCTTATTCCATTGGAACGAGAGTTACAGACTGCTATGGGTTACCACAAAGTCACTGATGTGTGAACTCTAGTGCTGTGGAAGAGGGGCCAGCTCACTTAATCACTGGAGCCATTTCTATAGTTCCCTACTTCCTGGCTGACTAGACCTGAATAATCACATAGAAACTATATTAATTACAACACTGTTTTGTCTATTAGCTCAGGCTTCTTATTAACTAACTCTTACATTTTCTATTAACCCATTTCTATTAATCTGTGTATTGCCACAAGGCTGTGGTTTACTGGGTAAGTTTCTCTTCTGTCAACTTTCTCGTTAGGCAGCTTCACCGTATTGCTCTGACTCCACCTACTCTCCATCTATGTCTCTTCCAGCCTGGCTTTATTCTGCCCTGCTATTGGCCAAAGAAGCTTCTTTATTAACCAATGATAATAAAACATATTCATAGTATACAGAGGGGAATCCCACATCATCTNTGTCAACTATTGAATTCCTGTAACCATCAGGAGGAATGCCTGGGAAAAGCATAAACATTATCATTCATATATTCATTGGATAGAAGGATGTCCTTCAGGGAGACAGCCTTCTAACTCATATATCATCTATAAATGTTATGATAGTGAATTCCTTGGAGTTTTTTTGAAGGATAGAATGTATATTTCAGATTTGTACTTTGCTCCCTTTTGACTATAAAGGTAAAGATAAACTAACAATTGGTGTAAAGGATTGTCCTGGAGATTAAAATACCATGGTATTGATATCCTCCTAGTTTAGAATTATGCTTTTGCAGTTTTGATAACCTACATACTAATGTTAGGGTCATCTGTCTATGTGTTACTTTCATTGGTTAAATAAAGAAATTGCCTTGGCTTTTTGTTAGGGCAGGATTTAGATAGGTGGAGTAGACTGAACAGAATGCTGGGAGAAAGAAGCAGAGTCAGGCAGATGCCATGAATCTCCAGCCCGAGACAGACGTAGGTTAGGATCTTTCCCGGTAAGCCCCAGCCTTGTGGTGCTACACAGATTTAATGGAAATGGGTTAATTAAGAAGTGATAGTTAGCCAATAAGAGGCAAAAACTAATGGGCCAGGCAGTGTTTAAATGAATACAGTTTCCCTGTGATTATTTTGGGCATAAGCTAGCTGGGTGGCCGGGACGAAAAGCAGCCCTTGCAGGACACGGACCCACCGCTCAGTACAACAATAAATGAGCTCCAGTTGTTTACTGTGAGATGACAAGGGACCGTGGGATTTAGTTATGTATTTTAATAACTACTATATGCAATGAAAAGATTTATTGCCTTGCTCAAGGTTTCTGGTATCATTTATTATTCCCTAATGGAGCAAGAAGATGCAATCACATTATTATAGGCTGAATTAAATTGTGATTTGAATATGAACAAGGTAGTTTGTTTCAGATATTCACATCATTAATACAGTGTGATTTTTTTTTACATGAGTAGAAGACAGCAGGAGGTTCCTCTGAGTGAATCTAGCATGTACACAGTAAGGGGCCGCCTGTCATCAGGGTATAAGCATTTGGACAACCAAGCAGGGAAGAACAAACCCACGGTTTTGCAACACAGAAAACCCTCTTACACACCGCTAAAGCCCATTTCTACAAGTCATGTTTAAAAATTATTTAGATTGATGTCCACATCTTCAAGCAGATATACATTACATGTAGCTTTTAAGATCATAGCACAATGATTTCATTACTAGAATTTACTTTTAATTATATAAACATGTGCAGATGTCAGAGTGTGGTTGTGTACATATGAGTGCAGGTGCCTGTGGAAGCCAAAAGAAGCCTTTGGAACTCCTGAAGCTAGTGCTACAGTTGGTTATAAGATGCCCAGTGTGGATGCTTGTGAGCCAAGATTGAACTCTCTGCAAAGGCAGCGATCCTCTCATGCCCTGAGACATCTCCCCAGTCCTTAGTTTGTGAAATGTACATGAGACTAAGTCAAGATTACTTTGAACTCCACAGCTTCCTTCCCTTATCTCTGCAGCTCAGCAATTACAAGAGTGTATCATCATGATCAGTTTGCCAACTTGAATTGTTAAGGAAAAGATTGAAGGGCCATATGCGGGTCTCGAAATATTGTAGAGATGGCCACATATAGAATGAGTGATAGGGAAGTCTGAGGAAATGGCAGATAAGAAGGGAAAGAGAGGGCCAACAGAGGGGCTAAGTTGGTAATATGGTGTTTGTAGTGCAAACCTGATGAACTTATTTCAACTCCTAGAATTATTTATTTATTTATTTAAAGATTTATTTATTCATTATGTATACAGCACTCTGTCTGGATGCATGCCTGCAGGCCAGAAGAGGGCACCAGATCCCGTTATGAATGGTTGTGAGCCACCATGTGGTTGCTGGGAACCAAACTCAGGACCTCTGGAAGAGCAGCCAGTACTCTCAACCTATGAGTCATCTCTCCAGCCCTCAACTCCTAGAATTAAAATGGGAAAAAATCAATTCCATAAAGCTGTCCTCTGACCTCCATACATACATACTATGCAATGAATATGCATGGACACACACACACACACAAACATGCACAGCAATTGCACTATAATAATGGGGATAAATAAAATTGTATAAAAACCCAGAACACAAAGGAGAGAAAGAGAAAACAGAAAAACAAATAAAGTCTATGTGAACCAATATCCATCCAACATGATGAGACATTAAGCTAGCATCTATTTCCTTGCTAATGTTTTGACCTGTTCATGATAAGATGAATGTTTCCTAAAAAAATACATACCGTGCAGACATGGAAAAGCATAATAGGAAAATGTATTCAGATCTTACATGTTAAATTTTCATATGTGCAGCCAATATTTTAAAAATATTATTTTATTTATGACTTGTAGTGAAAATATCTGTCCCATCATGCTCTCTTCTCACAGGTCACAAAAGTGCCTCCTGGCATAACACATTCTTTAGAACTTGGCTTCATTAAATGGAAAAAGGGAGGCATTGGATCAATGACTAATGTTTAAAGTCATGTGGATCTTATACTAAATAGGAATCACTATTTAAATGACAACAGAAATTTATCCTTCTGTGCTCCCTGCTTGCCCTCTAGAACAGAAATATTTCCCATATTAATGGAGTTATGTCATTACTTGTGAATACCTAAGAACATCTGAATGAAATATTGCTGTTAATAACTATGAAATCAAGTTCAAAGGGAATTATGTTCAAAGTATCAAAAAAATCAATGGGGCTGATACCATTTTTCTTTACATAGACGCATCTTCAAAGAGTAGAATAAAAATAACTTTTCTATATGCAAGTAATTACTCAGGAGAGATCAATGCCAGACAGGTTAAGAATTAAAACAAGAAAAATTACTCTTGCAGGAAATTTGACACTGGGAAATAAGCCCTATGGAATAAAGGCATTTGCTCAAGACACAAAAGTCCATGCAGCACATTGGTGACTGGAATGGGAGCGATGAACACACATTATTTCCACAAACGTTGAGAACTGAAAATCTCATGGAATAAGGAATGGAAAGAAAACGATTCAGAATTCACATCAATTACACATAAATGCAATCGTTGTTAACATTGTGCTTTCTGGAATGATTTGTGGTTTGGCAAACCAGTTTGCCTGTAACTTTGTAAAAATATTCTGCCTAAGTACAGTTTTATATGTTGTTACTTTGAGATGGCTTAATATGGCTTGCGAGATATCAAATAGTCACCAAATATGTGCGACATGCAGAGAGCAGAAACTTTCCCTTCTCAAAAGTGTCACAATGTCCCATTTCTACTGCATTTAGCGTAAATACATTCATATGCTAAGACAGTTCGTTCTTTTCTTTAATTACCTGTGTTAGCCAAAAATTTTGAAATCTAAATCCACATCAGTGAAATGGTAAGAAGGCAAATAAAAATGCCCTGAATTGTCTTCACAAATGTCACAAGAAATAGAAAAATTGGGAATGCAGGAAGACATGATGTTTTCCCTTTGAAGAAATACACCTTCTTCTGTTTCCACTGACTGGCATTCATTTTCGCCAGGATTGGGATGGGTGGCATCCCCTCAGAGAAGTGAATTATACTGACCTTGGCCCATCTACCTGCTCTCTTCCTGACAGCAGTCCAGAGAGAAGATAATCTCCGGAGCTCTGACTTCAGTCTTCAAAGGGAGTGGAAATGACTGATCCACATTTCTCAAATGCTCATTCTTGTGTGGTCAGCTATGTTTCAGTTTGTTCGCAAGGGATTCATTCAAATGGATAGAGACAAAGTCATTTAAAGCAAACAAGACCTCATTGTGGGTATCGATGTCATAAATGCAATAAAGATAAATCTGCTCCCTCAACAACAGAAAAAAAGACTCACGCTTTTACAGGATTGGTCAACATCCCACAACTGATAGCAGAGTTAATTTTAGTCTGGTTTTCTTATTAATATATATTCAGCCCAAATAACTGTCTTTATCAATAAAGATTTGTAATATTACACTGAAATTTTTTGCTTCAGCTTAGTGTACATACAAACATTATGTAAGGAATATTCATCTTTATTCATGTGTTTCCCATTTCTCTGTATCCATGTGCACATGTCAAATAGTTGCTGAAGCAGTTTATAGCTCTACTAATAGAAATTAATAATGAAAATAATATTGATCGTTACATTATTAGGAAATATTTTATCACTAAGGTACAACACAGTTTCAACATTGATATAGAGATGGGTTATCCATCCTCAAAATTGTATTTCAAGTCATATATTTGGATTTGTAAGAACATGCCAAAATAAAACATAAGAAAAATTATTTGACATAACACTTTGTATTTCAAAATTCATTTAGACATGATCCCAATACTCATCAATGGGGAAATATTTTCAGAAAAATTTCTGAGTGCTCAGTAAGTAATCTTTCCTTTTTCCTATGAATCAAGGACTATAATTCCCAGTAATTCCCACTGCTTTCTGGCTTCCCTGTATACTGGGCATTGAAGGCTAAAAAACTTCGAAGGGAAAATGCAGTTTCTAAACATCTGGATTGGGAACTGTGATGCTAAAAGATAATTCTCCCAATTAGCAAGTGCATCTGAATTGACAGGAGAGAGTGCATTTGAAAGTCAGAAGCTTACCCCTCTCCTGAAGTCAGGAGACATTTAAATAACTCTGTGAAAGGCGCAGGAAACAGCTGGAGAAGAAATCGCAGGTTTTATGTCTTTCACTTTGTATGTTCAGCTGCCAAGATCAGGCAGGAACACGATCGAGACTGTGCGAGGTTAAAATGCTCACACTGAACCCCTTCCTCGCCAGGGTTTTAAAGGTGGGCCCCCTTTCTATTGCTCCCAGAGAATCTGGAGGGTGAGTCAAGGCTTATGACTTTTAGTCTCTTTCTCCTGGTCTCTTGGTGTATTCCTAAGTGACTTTGGTAAAGTCAATGTTCCAGTGAAGATCTAGACTACTGATATTTTTTTTTTCCCTGTCCAGGTCGATTCTGATTGATAGCTGTAACCTGAAAACATTTAACACTACTTTCAGCATATATATGAGAGAGGTAGGGATACAACCTGGAAAGCTAAGAGGACAATTAGTCTCTAAAAAGAAGTATTAGAATTGAAAATGCAATAGCACTTTAAGATATAATGAAAAAAATACATATGTATAGAGCGATTAGAGAGTTTACAAGTATCGATTGTCTTAGTTAAGGGTTTTGTTGCTATGAGGAAACACCATAACCAAAAAGCAAGTTGTGGAGGAAAAGGTTTATTTGGCTTACACTTCCATATCACCATTCATCATTAAAGGAAGTCAGGACAGGAAATCAAATAGGGTGGGAACCTGAAGGCAAATGTTGATGCAGAGGTCATGGAGGGGTGCTGCTTACTGGCTTGGCCCACATGGCTTGCTTAGTCTGTTTTCATAGAGAACCCAGGGCCACCATCTCAGGATGGCATTACCCACAGTGAACTGTGTCCTCCCCAATCAATCACTAATTATGAAATGTCTTGCAAGCTTGCCTACAGCCTGATCTTATGGAGATATTTTTTTCCAACTGACATTCAAGGATTGTTGCTGTGAGACTTTGAGCCTATGAGGATCTAACGTAAATATACACAATTTAGTTTCATAGATTTTAAAATGTGTCTTTGAAAACAATATCAACTTCCCAGAAATACAAATATGTCAGTCATATCTCACTGTGAACACTCACACAGAAAACACCTTTCAATTTTGAAACTCTGCAAAGACAATTTTGGAAAGTACTGCAAAGTCCTGACCCTCTGACTCTTAGGGTCTTTCATTCTCCTCATCTACAATGTTTCCTAAGCCTTAGGGAGTGTTTTATAGATGTGTCCATTGGAACTGTGTACCACAACAGTACGTTTTGATTGGTTTCAGTTTTCTGTAGTGGTCTTCAACTGTGGCAAAGAGACATTTCCTTGACAAGGGGTGAAGACTACCCTTACCTGCGGCTATAAGAACAAATATTTATAAATTGTTCTTAGGGATTAAGTTGGTTAAATGAACTGGTGATTGTAGGTTTGACCCCACACCCCTGCTCCCATAACCATGGTTTTACTAGCACTGAGTAGTTAGCTAGATTTCCGGTAGGAGGCACAGTTTTCCTGTGGTTGAGTGTGCCTGATCCCACAGAAGCTCCTGTGTTTGAAAACTCAGTCCCCAGAGGTTGACATTGTTTAGAAGGTTATGGAACCTTTGTAATGTGGATTCTAGCCTGTTGAGGTGGGACACTAAAGACAGATCTTTAAGACTGATACCTGTTTGCGGTTCTGGCTGGAACTTTGACCTCTATTTTGCTGGATGATCACTATGACCTAATCAGTCATGGCAGATGAGGGCTGAGCCATGTTTGACCTTGCCTTCTCAGTCATGATGAATGGAATTCCTCTGAAAACCCAAAGCCAAGATGAACAAATTAAGTTGCATCTATCAGGTCTTTTGTTATAGTAGTAAAGAAATAAACCCATCTAAGCACCAAGGCAAAACACAGTGATTTAAAAAGTTGCTTATTTCCATTAGGAACTTCTAGATCAGAGCATGTAGTATACTTAAGAGTGTGTAGCTGTAAAGAAGAGAAAATGTATGCCCTGTATTCCATAATACTGACCACAGTAGTTTTCTACAGATTGTCATAATACGTTTTATAAGGAGAAATCAGGCCATGATCTATTTGTAAACAGATTTGTTTATGTATATATGTATGTATGTATGTATGTATGTATGTATGTATGTATGTATGTATGTATGTATGTATGTATGTATGTATGTGACAGCATCTCATTTTATAGCCCAGGCTTTTCTGGATAGTGGGGAAGTCATAGAGATCCACCTGCCTCTGCCTCCTGGGTACTGGGATTAGTGGTGTGTGCCACTATGCCCAGGTATTATTCTTATTTAATAGATATAAGAAAGTTGACTTTCTTCACACATTTACAATGTATCTGTGCCTTTACCAGAAGCAAGCCATAAACCAGCAAGATTCCTGAAGCAGTCTCCTGAAGTTTCCACTCTACTTGTGGTAACTGGTACAGGATTTTTCTTCCCATTCTTCCCATAGTCAGTCAGAGTTAAAATCCCAACCTAGTAACAAAATGGTTGACTGACTGAATTCAGAGAAGTGATATGATGTGAGATTCCCCTCTGTATGTTGTGATTACCATTAATAAATAAAGAAAACTGCCTTGGCCTGTTGATAGGGCAGAACTTAGGTAGATGGGGAAAACTAAACTGAATGCTAGGAGAAAGAAGGGCAGAGTCAGGGAGAAGCCATGTAGCCCCACCAGAGACAGATGCCAGAACTTTACCTGGTAAGCCACAGCCACGTGGAGATACACAGATTAGTAGAAATGGGTTAAATTAAGATGTAAGAGTAGCCAATAAGAAGCTAGAGCTTTTCTGTGTGATTATTTCAGGGCTGAGCAGCTGGGAACCAGCTAACGGCCTTCCCCCAACAGTGATGAGAACAGGGTAAAGATGAGAATGCAGAGAGATGAAATAAAAAAAAAATCTGTTAGCAAGGAGAAGTTGGTTTGGATTCATCCCATGAAAATGAACACATATTTCATTCTCTTCATCATCTCTTCACCTTTTTAACACTTAGAAACTATTGCAAAATATACAAATATATAACAGATATCTAAATAGAGACATTGGGATGCACCCTAAGAAAATGACCAAAAGTATATTTGCAAATATAAATCAACCCTGAGAGTGTAAAAGCACAAAGTAGGTGTGGAACACATAAATGTCAGTTGATTCGGAAATGGTTTTTTCATTGTCATTTAAATTACTAGCAACCTAAGCTTTTCATTCATTCTACATCAATAGCTAATTCCACATATTAATGTAAGTTTGCTTTCATCTGTGGACTGAAAGGAGAAAGGTTCCCAGAATGTATTTTAACTGGAATAGTTCATGCTCAGACACCAAATCACTAGTCCTCATTTGACAAAACTTAGAGAGTTGCAGGGTTTAGCTGTCATCATACTTGCTGTTATTTGTCTTTCCAAGAATGCTTATCACAAGGCTCCTCTGTGTTGTGTGACGCCAAGACTCCTGTCTTGTGCATTTAAGCTCACAGGACAGCATCTGGTCTTATTCCTGAAGTGACGCCTTTTGTGATTTCTCTGCTGTTGGCAGAGTTGGGGTGGTGTGGCAACATGGCAGTGTTCTGAGACGAAATCACCTTGCGCACTCTATAGCAATGTATAGTTAATAAGCTATTCTTTCAGATGTCATAGACTTAGGAAGCATACAGGTCCTTTCCTTAGAATCACAGAGTATCAAAGTTGGGTCAAACTACCAATCACTTCAGACTGCTCTGTCTAGAGATCAATGTCTATGCTAATCTAAGCAGAAGTTATTCAGAAAGATTAGAGAGGTTGGTTCTAAACAGTATAAAAATGCAGTTCTAGTATAGAGGGGTGTGTTTGTGTGTGTGTGAGTGAGTGTGTGTGTGCGTATGTGTGTGCATATGTATGTGTGCGTGTGTGTGTCTGTGAGTATCATTAGGAAATGTTTAAATCTATGCAAACATACTTTGGCCATTTCGTCATGAAAGGATAAACTACAGTATTTGATTCTCAAGATGTGGGTCACGACCCATTTGGCAAACCTCAACAGTAAAGTGTTGATAATTTTGACAATAAAAAATAAAGGGTTCGTATCTCAATAAAATTGCCATAAACTTGCTGACCCTGCATAAGATCTGAGTTCAATTTCCAGCATCCAAGTTGAGCAGCTTGAAGCCACCCCTAACTCCTGTGGAATCCTGGGTTCTGTGGTCACCTTTACACACACACACACACACACACACACACACACAGAGCTTACATACAGATATGTATACACACATACACATAGTTAAACTATAATATTATTAAATAAACAAGTGTTCATATTTTCTGCCAGCATTTTTTGCATTTCTTTTTATTTCGTATGTTTGTATCATTATTCCAGGTAGGTTTTATTCTTAGATGAACTCCTGTTGTGTTAAACCCGTGGTTACCCTGAAACACAGATTAACGTATTTAAAAGGCCATCTCTAATTTATAGATTTAAAATCAGGTGGCATCCTGTTCTAAATTTCCACATGTACTGCGTCTGAACTTCCTGTAATTTTCCGCAGTTCTCATGGTCTGCTTCTACACTGGCACCACAGAGGTTAATTATGGAAGGTTTATTGTCTATATTATCTCTGCTTCCTTTGGCCACTGTCCCCTGTGTTTCATATATTTTTTAGATAATTTTGCATTTTTGTTATACAGATACATTTTGTAATCAGCTCACCTAATTTCATGAAAGTTTCAACAAATTGTAGAATCAGAATGTAACTTAGAGTGCTATAACATGATTTTAATGTGAAAATTTTCTATTAAAGAGTGGAAGATGCTTCATAATTTTTAAGTCTGTTTTGTGTCTTTGAGCAAAATTTAATATTTCTCACGCATAGGTTTATATATTGTTGCTATTTTTATCCTAAATATTTAATTTTCATTGAGGCAATTTTATTCTTCTATATGTATGTATACATGTATTATTGAGACGGAATCTAACTATATTATCCTGTCTGGCCTTGAACTCACAATCACCTGCCTGTGCCTCTCAAGATCTAGCTTTAATGTCATCTGCAACCATGCCAAGTTATTTTTTTCTCCTTATATTTTTTAATATGTTCACACCTCACATTGTTACAGTGTACTGATAATGTAATAATTGCTTAAATAACCTCAATATTTTGATGAAGCTCTGTTTGTAATACACGGAATTTCCTTGTCTCTAGTTCATTTGATTTTGCTGAAAGCATGCACGCTCATTTGTACAAGTTCTTGAGTACTCCTCTTCCTATGGAGACCAGAGTTCAACCTCTGATGTAATTCCTCTGTATCCACCCCATTTCCTTGTTTGTTTTTTGAGACAGCATCTCTCATTTTCCTATTTTCATAACCAGTACTTGTTATTATTATACATGACACTGGATGAAGCTTCTGTATATATTTTGACATCTATTCTGAGTTCCTAAAAGTGAATTATTGATTTTGAAAAGTGACTTGCATGCATTACTTAAATACTTGAAGTGATTTATGATGTCAGCAGTTATGAAGGAATTTTAGATGCTTCTTAGTGTCCCCCTGAAAAACAATACATGATCCATTTTAAATGGTTGAATGGATAGAGAAAATCACCGTTTTTTCTAGACCTTGGCAATAGCCTTTCACCCACAGTTATTTGTCACAGTTGTGGCATTACCCAGGCTATATAGTTTTCACACAGGATACTGCACATAACTTCAAAAGGCTAGAAAACTAGTGGCAAATAGTTTATAAAGACTCAAGTTATTCTCTATAGATACAATAGTAGTCCTAGAATGTAAAGCACTTGTTATTTTTGTCTGGTTAGTAACTGTAGTTTAAAAATGTAGTTTTAGTTTCTGCCTAAAATACACTCCTTAGCGCTCTTCTTGACCCTTATCTACTACAAACATTCAGGTTATTTTTTGAGCTACTTCTTTTCAACTTCTACATTCTCTTGTGCATATAAATAACCTACAGAATCTTTCCACAGGAATTCTTTCCACTTATTCTGGAAGTGAGCTCCACCCACACATTAGAGATTGACAGTTGTCAGGTTTTTTTTTATCTAGAATTAATTGAGCCCCACAAGTGTAGATGCTCACACGTACATTTCCCATACAAAACTGCATAAAGCTTAGGAATGTGGCTAATACCTTTTAGGTAAAGTACCTACTTCACTACTGATGGATGAGTCNTCTGGAAGTGAGCTCCACCCACACATTAGAGATTGACAGTTGTCAGGTTTTTTTTTATCTAGAATTAATTGAGCCCCACAAGTGTAGATGCTCACACGTACATTTCCCATACAAAACTGCATAAAGCTTAGGAATGTGGCTAATACCTTTTAGGTAAAGTACCTACTTCACTACTGATGGATGAGTCCTGGTCTTTTTCATTCATTTTCTATACCCTAGGTGCATGGTTCTACAGTCCATAATATCATTTTAAAACAAATGTAATGCAATTTTATCTATACATCCATGTAAATGTTCGTCTAAAATCAGCCCCATGTACACTCATTATAATAAGGAACAATTTGCTTTCCAAGGTCATGGGGTTTTTGAGCCAAGTAATATGTACTTTTAATCCCTCCACTGAAAATGTCAACTCCACTGCTAAGTTAGGCAATCCCATTCTAACATGAAGTCTTTCAGCTGTGCACACCATGATAGAGGAGAGATTGACAACCATGTGAATTTATTGGAGGGTGTTCATGATGGTGCATGGGTATGTGTGTGTGCATGTGTGCGTGCATGTGTGTGTATGCATGCTTTTGCATGTGTTTGTGTATGTGACAGAGAAGTTGTTCACTGAAAAGCAATTCAATTCACACGGAAAGAACAATGGTTGGAAATGTTCTTATACACAATAACTTGTGCCTTAGCCAACCAATGTCCTGGTAGAATACTTTCCCAAGCACCTCACCACAGGAGACTAAGAAGTTTATGTTGCATATAAAAATGTATTCATATAATAGGGCATCTTTCAAATAATTTCTTAGCAAGATTCACACATTAAAGTGCCATTAGATGACCTGCATTATTTTGTTCCACACTTGCTTAAGTGTCCATAGTTTATCTATCATTTTTGTAAGCCTTATTGCATAGATCTGTCTTTATTTGTTCATAACTCATATAATCAGAATGCAAAAAGCATTTCTCCAGATATTTGCTTAATCATTCCACTCATTCCTTCTTTTGTTTGTTCATTTATTATTTATTTCACTGAACTCTGAGAAAAGATTTAAGATTGCTCGAATTGTAAATTGTTCAAGCAAGAGTTTCTTAAGTTTGCATAAGCACGTGCATGATATGCTAAATCCTGCTTAATACAAATTACATTTAGAAAGTTCTAAAATGAACCTTACCAGCGTATTTCCTGGTTGTGCTGCTTATGTTGCCTGATAATTACACTTTCAGCATGGAGGCTCAAGTGGTCCTCTCATTTCTCCTAATCTCCTCGTCCCTTTTCCCCTTTCCCTGTTCCTGTTTACCTTTCTTCTTTCTTCTCTCTCCTTTCCCCTCCTCTCTTCCCTTTTCTCTCTTCTCTTTCCTTTCTGTCCTCCATTCCTTTCCTCTCTTCTCTTCTTCTTTTCTGTACTCTGCCACCTGCTTCTTTTCTTCCCTCATTTCTCCCCTCCTGGCTTTTCTTTCTTCCCCACGCCTTTTTCCTCTTCCTCAGGCATGCACAACGTTATCTCCCCTTCTATCCATCTCATTCTTTTCTGTTCTTTTCTTTCTTCCATTACTTTCCTTACCTCTGGTGGTCAAGGCCAGGGCCTCACACTTGTAATCACTGTTTCAGAAACCCACATCCTCATCCCCACTCCTCCATCTTTGTTGTTGTTTTGCCTATAGGATAATTCTCTTTAGCTAAGGATAGCATCAAACTCATGATCTTCTTGCTGCTACCTCTTGGATTCAGGGATTACAAGCATGGACCAACATGTCTTTCCTTCACTTTCTTTCACTTGAAGGAGACTTTGATTTAGGAGATATTACATGCATTGGACATAAGGCAATTAAGATTATTTTCCAAATTTCTCATTTGTATCTGAGGAAGAAGAGCTCAGGAGGTGTTGAATATGCACACACACAGTAGTTATGTAATGTTTCCCTATAATAAGGTTTCATAGCTGGTTCTGTTTTGAAGAAGAAGGTGAACTTTCGACATAGAGATGCTACACAGTCTAGCTCATCTTCAGAACACAGACAAGTATGCATCCCCCAGTGGCCTCAAAGACCAAAGTCCTGTGACGTAGAGTGCTCTATGCATCTTATTAACACATAGGCATGGTTTAAAGTCATCTGCAACCAGGAGAATTTACCCCAATACCAGGAACTCGTTCTTAGAGCATGTAGGTCACACCATCGCCATGGTTTCACCAAGCTTACAGTCTGAAGTCGGCATTCTGAACCTTATTGTTGGTTTTCAAAAAATGTCTGTTACTTGGGTATGGCTCCAGTTGCTTCCAGCAAAATCTGTTATTGCCTGTATCATTTTAGCTTTTACTTAAGAAAATTCAAATTTCAAGAAAATTTCTCAGTCTTTACATGTGTTTATAAATGCATATATTTGTAATGACACACACATACATGTATATATGTATGCATTCATGCCAACCTATACAGTTATAGCATACTTAAGTAAAAGAAGTTAGCTAAGTGTAGATAAATGATAATCTATTATCCCAAACTATAATAGAACACATTTAAGTGAAAAGGGAAGTATGTTTTATTGAAACATAGATATACCCATTCCCTTGTCTGTTGTCTGTACACTGTAATACAATATTTTGAAAAGTAACATATGGTCTATAAAGCTGAAAATATTTACTTTCTGACCTTTTCAAGATAAAAAAAAATTGTTGCTACTGATTGAGAGCAAAAACATAGATTAAACATCCTCTCATACAAAAAGTTCCATTATCTTCAGGCCTGTGACTATCTGATATATTATAAACAAGATGATATATTTATTATAAAAGAGATATACGCATGCATGTGCATGCGTACTCGCGTGCACACACACACACACATCACAATGTCACACTAGAGGAAGAGAGTGATAATCAGGCACATTCCTTGAAAAAAAGGAATCGTATGGGTAGTTTCTTCCCTCTGTGAAAGCACAATAGACCCACATTCTGGGAGTCATCGAAGTATTAAAGATGGGACTCACAGGCTGTAGAGAAAGATGCTCTTTGACCCTGAAATTGTGTGCCACCATGAAGTTAGTGTTCCTCAGATCGTCTCCGGGAGGTTCTGCATATTTATTGAGCAACTGAATACAGAAATGGAGATGCAGACAGCAGCTGTAAAGCCCAAGACCTTGGATCCAATTCAAGTTTAATAAATTTAGCACAGGAAGCAAGAAGAAATTCTCGTGCCCTATTACCGACTCTCTTTCCTCCTAGCAACCTTCCCAACACCTAAAAAGTTATCCTGACTCATATTTTTAAGGTGTCTGGGAACAAATACAGGAAGAGCAATAACAAACAACAGTAGAACAAGGAACATAATTGAGGTGCATTTAACCTAATGGGAACTTAAATGAGGATCCTTGTCCTTTCTGCTATAATGTAATTGTTTGTGTCCTTCAGAGTATCCTGAAAACATAACCCGGGGAAACACATGACAAAAAAACGCTGCAAATCCCACGGAGTCAAAAAATAGCATTACACAAGTTGAGAAATTTAACACAACCAGGACAGAGAATTTCAATGGTCTCTTGTCCAGGATATCTATTTATTTAATATTATATATTTTTAAAACTTTTTGAGAAATCACAGAAGCAATGCCCATGAGTTCTCATTGACATGATAGCTTAAATATGATCTGAATACTTATACCCTAGATGCTTCATCTGTCCTCTGTTGCCGTGTTGTTATGCATGAAGGTATTACAGGGCTCAGATGGCTGTTGATTGATAGTTTATGACAAAATTAACAATTTCCCTGCTAGATAGTTATCTAAGCTTTTTTTTCAACATGGCTTTCCCTATATCAATATGTTTTCCATTGTTGTTACTACTATCTAAATGCTGTGTCAACATCATGCATAAAATTTCCAAACATTTTCCAAGGTCTTTTGGCTGTCTTAATTGTGAGGGCAATCAAGGACCAAGATGAAAAATGGTTATGTGTTCTCAGTGCATGGTGAAGCAAAGATGTACTCTTGTCTACTGAGAATATTTATCCCAGTTTCACTGTTTTCTTGAAAGATTCAACATAGAGAATAGACAAAGCCATTAGGGTACCACTCTCATCTCAAACTCTGTCAATGAAAGCCCCCTTGGGGTTCAACTTGATTGATTTGAAAATTATATCAAAAGCAGAACGAAAATTTGGATTTTTCAAATGACGAGGTCAATCATTCCCTTGATTAGAATCAGTTCACTGCTGGCTAAGCAAGATGAATATTTGCTCATAAGAAAGTCCCTTCTGTTTACAAACTTCCCTACTCTGAAACTCTTTTCAAAGGCTATCCGAACAGTCCTGACTTCTGAACTGCTCAAATGATTGCATCTCTGATGACCTTATACCAGCACTATGGCCTTAAACCAGATTCTCATTATCTCAAGGTGTCTGGATTCTGGCAACTTAGGGATGACTTGACTATGAAGTGCATGGGATCGCTGTTGTAATGGAGTCACGGGATGCTACCGTTATGACATTGCAATTGCTGCCTTGAAATCAAAATCGCTGAGACACTCACATGATTGGACCAAATGGCATTCCTACATAGGAGTCATAGAAGGATCATGAGAACTTTGCCATGTATTAGAGACAATCTCTTGGGCCTGTACAAACCCATGCAAGCTTCATGTAATTCTGCCTTAGCTGCCCATGATCTCAGGAGATTATGTATATAGGAAAGGAAATTTTGAAAATTTAATTGGAGGACTCCATCTATGCAGCTTTCAGAAGTTCATCACCCATGCTATGGCAAAACTTCGCAGGGAGGCAGACATCAGTGATCATTGACGCTCCTGTGGACAAGTTCAATAAACTCCTTGACTCATTAAGCTGAACTTGGATTCAGCGGGTTCTTTGGTTTACTCTTGATGCCTGATCTTCAATGAATGCACATTTCCTTATACCTCCCTCAAAAAAAAAATCACAATAAATGTTTTGGAGTTGTCACACCCCTCACAGAATAACGCTTTGAATGTTCTCTGCTCCAGGAACTGTTTCAAACACTAGGTGACCTCCAGGAGACGGACTATGTTTGACAATACTAAATCAAGAGTGGGGCTTTGACAGCTGTACCCACCCCTGGTTCTTATCTATTCACTGTGAACAAGAGTCTTCGACAGGCTTCTGGCACTGTCAATTTTGTCATGCCTTCTCCACTATGCAGGGCTGAAATTACTCCAAAGCCATGAACTAAAGGAACCTCAACTCCTTGAATTTTTTGTGGCCAAGTATTTGGACATAGTTGACACAAAGGTGACTAACACAGACATCATCTTTCTACCCAAAGCTCCTGCTTTTACATCTGAAGTCTGAATTTATTTCCTTAATAATTAAGACCGACCCAGTTTGAAACTCAGAGTTGGTATTGACCTCTGTATTGCTATAATGACTCTCCTTGCCTCCCCATAGAGCAATTTCCATGAAAATTCTGTGAAATATTAGTTTTATTAGGTTTTACTGATTTACCTGTGGCATTATGCTCACAATATATCCTTGTCATGTAAGAATTCAGGTTAGATGACGGCTTAGGCCACGCTATCTGCAACATCCCTCCTCCCTTGCAGAGGCAGACAGGCATCCTACAGAAAGCATTGTCTGTGTCTATAAAACTGTAGCTAACAGATTTCCAGGGGCCAGAATTTCTCACACAGAGAATTGAGTTTACATCAAAGACATATTGATGGGGACATATCCTGCTTCCTACCTGCTATTTGGCAGTTTCCTCAACATTGAAACATTCTCTCCAGGAGGGAGGGGGCTTTTGCGACTCAGGAGGTAAACAAAACAGCAAGTCTGGGAAAGTGGAGACTTGCATGATTATGATTCTCAGTAGCCCCTCTCCAGCTCTGCAGCAGCAGGAAACCAACAAAAGGGGAGGAGCCTCTGACCAGCAGAGCAGTTAAGGCGGAGAGATTGGTCCTGGCTAGCTGCTTGCAAACATCAGCGAGCACCAAGTACACAGCTGTCCTGACTTGTCAATCATCATTTCTTGTTGGAATGACCTTTTTTTTTTCTTCCTTTTTGAGTCATGCCTGCCCCTATGAGTAATCCTTCACTCAAACTCCTCTTAGTAAACGCAAGAAAAACTCACTGGTTGGACTTTGGTGTAACAGTGAATTCAGTCTGCTGCAGATTCCTTTCTGGGTTGGGGAGACGTGTATGTGTTGTGACCCCCTAGAAAATGTCTGTCATACAACATTACCTCATTCCCTGCCTCTTGCCAGCAAATCAGTGTGTCTGGCCACTGGCTCACGCTGTGAGCAACTCCTGCCTTAAAGAAGGTAGCTGAACTCTGTGCAGAGCCCTGATTCCCTCAATAGGCCTCACAATGTTATATGTCTCTGGCACTGAGATCCAAACCTTCCTCAGAGTCTCTGCCAGGCTGATGGTTGTCTGCCTACATCATCAACACTTCTAGTACATTTATTACTCCAGAAGAGACCTCCTCATGACTTTCTCAGCCTGCTTTGTAATAGAACCCAGAACCACTAGTCCAGAAATGGCACCACCCACAATGGACTGGCCCTTCCCTCATCAATCATTAATTAAGAAAGTGTCTACAGGCTTGCCCACAGGAAGATCGTAAGGAAGCATTTTCTCGTTTAAGTTTCTTTCAAATGACTCTAGCTTGTGTCAAATAAACATAAAAACCAGCCATATGCCACCCCCTTAGATATCCCTGCTGCTTTATTCACTACACTCTCAACATTTTGCCCCAATATCATTTTCATTGCCACTATGGACAGTGCCTAACACCCTCTGCACAATTTGGATTGCAGGGTGGGTTCATCTAACTGGTCTGTGCTAAAGCTCTCAAGGGTGAAAGGTGATATCTAAAGGGTAGGAGGTGGGGATCTTTCTTTTGACACAGACTTAATACAGACTACATTGAGAAAATGGAGAGAGCTTCATACAAATGGCTCTGCTCCTTGCTTCCATCCACGACTTTACAATAAACAGAATGCAGCAGATAGAACAATGACCTGCGAAGATTCCTACATCTTAATCCTGAATCCTGTCAATACATTCTTTATGGTGAATTCCAGGACATTGGAATATTAAAGCTGAGTAGAATAAACATGGCTAGTCAGCAGATCTTGGCATAGAATCTTTTGGATTTTCTAGGACAGCCTACTCTGGTAACAAGACAGGCAGAAGAGATAACCCAAGGGATAACTCCTGTGGGAAGCTCTTGGCAGACTCTGATTGAATGTGCAAGAGAAGTCCTTGGCTCAAGGAATAGAGGCTACCTCTAAAGCCTGGTAAATCAAGGATATTGATTATTCTGTTGGTACTCTGGGAATAATCAGGCTTCCAGTGCCACTTTTATTTTATTCTAGTGATACTTTTGAACTGAATAACTATGACATTTTTGTTATTGTTCTTATTTTAAATTACTTATATTTTCTGTAACTTACTACAAAAGAAAAGTAATTTGAGTTTTTAACTTTATACTTCCTTTGAGATAATTAAATTTTCTTCCCAGTTAGTATCACTTGGGCTTTGTTTTCTAAATATTCATTGACCTATATTAAATTATCAAAAAAGATTTTTCTCTATTTTACTATTGTGAACTCCCCCATCATTGTAGGTAAGGTTTCAAAATTTAATATTATCTATCCAAATTTTCTGTTGCTGTGATAAACATCATGACCAAAAACAGTGCAGAAAAGGAAAGGGTTTATTTGATCTTATATTTCCAGGTCCTTTCCTGTGGCGTACATGAAGTCAGGGCACTCAAGTAGAGTAGGAAGCAGATGTTATGGATAAAGACAGTACTGGCTCACACAATCACAAATGATCATATTCACTACAAAAATAAGTCTGAACCCTAACCTAAAAGCCACACTTTTTATATGGAGACGTGCATGTGAGCACATGTGTATAGGTCTTTGTATGTAAAAGTACATGTGTGTGTATGGTTGTGCTCTGTATGTATATGTAACCTAGGGGCCAATTTTGGTGGGCATTTCTCCTTCACTATGCATTTTGGTTTTGAAGACTGTCCCTCGCAGACTTAGATCTTACCAGTTAAGAAAGATTGTCCAGCTGGGGGTTCCTGGAACTTTCCTGTTTCTATCTCCCAAGTACTCTAGGAATACAAGCATATGATACCATGCCTGGATTTATTTATTTATTTATTTGAAATTAGGTCCTCATTCTTATATTGTAAACACTTTTACAGTTTATTATCTCTACTCTAAATATTAAAATTTGTAATTGCATACTATGCGGTTTTAATTTTTACCTGCGGTTTTAAATCCCTTATCTTGAGAAATTATCCCTAAGCTAGGCAGATGATCAGCATAATCATCTGGAAAGATACAGTTACAGAGAGGGAGATTGCTCGATATTGGTGCCCTACACATGGATGGGTGGGTCAAGCAATATAAGCCATTCTTAAACATCCCATACAAGGACCTGAGTATACACCATGTTAAAAACCAGTCTCAACTGTGTCCAAAGAGAGCTAACCCTAAACATCCCTTGTTTGCTTCTTCCAAAATAATGGTGGATTAAAACAGACATGTTGGAAGAGTCAGCCTAATTTTCTAAATATTTATTTATCTATTTTGTATGTGTGTGCCTGAATATGTATATATGTTTACAATATGCAAGCATGAATCTGTCCACAGACACCAGAATAAGATACTAGATTCCCTTGAGATTGGAATTACAGATAGTTGTGAGATGCCATGTAGGTGCTGGGAATTGAATCTGGGTCCACTGCAAGAGTAGCAAATGCTGCTAACTATAGAGTCATCTCTACAGATAGAGTTGGTTGAATAATAATGAATAATAATAATAAATAACAACCACTTAAGTTATCTTACCTTGATCATGTAAAAATAGAAAATGCTAGACTATATAGATGGTTGTAGCAACAGTGTTTATTGGTATGAATTGAGCCCAGGAAGTAAAAAGATTTCTTTGAATTATGTGGCGGTACCTGCCCTGAGGTGGCTAAGACAAACATTATCATGCTGTTATGTGAATTACCTTAAAACATACATGGGTCTTTGTGTTCACTTTAGCAAACATTTTTGGAGATGTGGATCAAATTCGTAGTAATCATGTCATTCTGAAGATTTAAAACCTTGAGATTAGTATTGCTTTCCACGTCTTTAAAGCCTAGAGACAGACTCTCGATTGTTTCTGAATAGTAAAGAGATAAGTATCTGAGGGCACCGGGAGATGACTAAACTGGTGAATGGCTGGCTTTGTAAGCAAGGGGACCTGAGTTTGATCCCTCCAAAGACATATAAAAAAGCAGGGTCTGGCGGCAAGTACATGAAATTTCAGGTCTAAGGAGGTAGAGACAGAATGATCCTTGGAGATTTCTGGCCAGCTAGCCTAGCCAATTTGGAAGTGGCCCTATCAGTAATAGTACTGGTGATAATAATAACAACAGTGGTAATAATAATAATATTAATCAAGTGGATGGTACCTGAGGAATGACTCTGAGGTTGACCTTTGGCATCCACACACATGTACAAACAGAGAGAGAGAGAGAGAGAGAGAGAGAAAACACTAGCTCTATTAAATGGAAAGGAAAGCCACCTAGAATCTAACTGACATAGTGAAAAAGGATTCAATGAGTGTAGACAATAAGGAAGACATTCCTCGTTGAAGAGAAGATACATTTTTAGAAGACTAGAATTCTATTAGGGTTTTAAAGCTTCCCTTCAAAAGTAAAGGTTTCCAAATATGTTTCACATGTGTGGCATTCTTCACATTGGGCTATGTAGATGTATTTGTAGCATGTATACCATCTCCTTCTGGGTGGGCTTTTCCATGGATCCTCAACAGTCCCTTCTCTTGTATTCAATAATCTCACCAACTCAAGATTTAGCGTGAAGAATTTTGCAGATGACTTGATAGAATAATAGAGTTTTAAAGTGGGTTGTTTTTTTATATGTTCTAAAAATGGGCAAAACTCTCTTACCTTAGATCTGGAGGGGGGGCTCGTTCCTTTTTTGGGCCTTGAATCATAGTGAAGACATTGGTCATTTTGAAGCTGTCAGTGTCTTAGTTACTTATGGTTACTCATAAACCCAGCTCCTTCCCTGGACAGCAATCACTAGGTCTGCATGCCAAGCTGGGAGGTGTAATGCATTTTCCAGGAGCAGTTGGCTTCTTGAGAGGACGCTTGGCGATGGTCTCCCATGAAGTCGCCTACTGCCCTAACTTACGTTTCTAAGATATGCAGTGATCTACATGGGCTGATGTGCTTTATGGGCTCTGTTGGTTTTAATTCAAATCTTTTAGTGATTTTTGTCCCTTCCCCCTGCCCCTTTTTAAAAAAATCTGGCTGCTGAACCTACAGCCCTGGCTTTGCTAGGCAAGTGTTCCACCACTAAGCTAAATCCCAAATCCTTTGGCTCACCTCTTAAATGATGGAGAATTACATCCAATTAATCCACAATGGGGGAAAAAGCTATTAAGTACAAACTAGAACAGTCCATATATGGACTTTCCACAAATTCTCATCTTAATGTTGGAAGGAACAGACTGGTTCATTATGTTCTACTTCCTTCCTAATGGAGGAATCTCCCCCAGAATGCTAAGCAGGAGGAATTCCAGGTCTTCTTAGAAGCCCTTGGTGACTCAGAAATTGTGCTTTTAATTCAATTCACTTTATCAATGGATTGCTCCATTTTTAAAAGTACATTTTAATATGGAGGTGAAATTGTCCCTCCTACAATACGTATGCATATGTGCACGCAGGTATTTATGTATAGGTGTGTGTATTCTTTAACTCTTTCATCTGCTCATCCATTTGTTGAGCAGCAGGGGATAGCTAATGTCTCTTCAGTATCATCAGATGCTCTCTCTTTCAGTTTGAGGCTCCAGCACATCCAGTACCCTAAAGAGCAGTATCACTATAATTTTCAATAATGTTTCAGAAAACCGAAAGCAGAAATATAAGGAATTGGTACAAAGGCCAGTCCAACGGTTCAGTGGATGTAGGTGCTTGTCACCAAGCCTCACTACCTGGGTTCAGTCTCTAGGACACATATGATAGAAGATTCAAACTGACCTCAAGTTTTTCTGTGACCTCTGTATGTACATCTTGGCAAAGGCACTACCTTTTTCTAAACATACACTTTGAGTAAATAAAGATGGTTTTAATAAACTTTTCCATAACCAGCACAAAATTTTATTCTGACTACAAATTCATTAGCCAATAAACTACACCATATTTCTTAAAATAAGGAAAATAAAAGCTGAGTTATTTTTAAAATAAGCAACTGTCAGCTTGAAATATTTTTTCCCTGCCATTGTTTCTTGTGTTGTTTGTTTTCATTGTTTTTGATGTAGTAACAGTTGTATAACATTTAATTTTATCATGTGAGTCACATTTACATTTAATTAATAGTCAATTCTTTTATCCATTGCATGAAGTAATTCCTTTTTGATTAAATTAATTAAAAGAAAAATCTGAACCCATCTGAGATTTGAACCCAGGACCTCTTACACCCAAAGCAAGAATTATATCTCTAGACCAATGAGCAACTCTGAGGTTATTTTTTAAAATACATTTTATGTGCTAAAAACCGAAGTTTAGTTTCCCAAAGCCTAATTCTGGTGATCACCCAATCCTTCCAAGTTTGACTGACTTGAGTGTTTTTAATCTTTTGATTTATTTTGTACATTTTTAAAAAAATTTATATTTTTCTTTTTGAGGCATGTTCTCATATATGGTTCTTTGGTTCTCATGAAGGTTCTCGGAGGCTGGATCTGATCCCATTCTGCAGTCAGGGATGGAATGGAATTCTTACCTTGAGCGAGTATCCCCAAATGCTGGTATCACCGGCTCACACCATCATGCTAGTCTGCCATTACCACATCACACTATCTGCTATCACTCTCCCTGCAAGGGCACATCTGTGGATGCCTCATTCTTGTGATGTTCTTTGAGGATGCTGTTTAACGTAAGCCAGACGTAGAGGTCTTATCCCCTCCTCTATGTGTCTAGAAAGTGCAGTTCTGGAAAAGTCTGTGGGAGAAACCTCTGCTAAAGTTTTCTGCCTACATAAAAGTAAAATAATAATATAATAATAATAATAATAATAATAATAATAATTGAGAATTCCTTTTCCTCCTTCTAGAATTTAGAGCCCTTTACTAACTAAATTGTCATACATTATGACTCTGGGATCTTAACTGAAGTTTTGACATCTGATATCTCCCCACTCAAACTAGAAAGAGTGCAGAAATATCAGATATTACCCCTTACGGTAAATGAGAACTAAGATGTGTCAAATCTTATAGAACAATGCCTGGCAGGTACACCTGTCTGACATCATTACCGTTATGATTATGAGAGGATCTAGAAAAGCATTTGAATTAAACTAATCAGCAATTGCTAACACCATCTACCAAATGAGGTTAAAATCTCAAAACCTTCTATTCTTTTTACTGTTCTTTGCTAAAAGTATCTGTAGTAAAATTCACATTCAGGTATAGGGTGGGGGTGGGGACATGAGAAGATGGTTGGGTAGTTAAAAACATGGACCATACGGATGGGAGTTCATATCTCTAATATATATGTAAAATATGTCAGGCGTAGCTGCGCACATAACTGTAACCACAGCGTTCCTAGGGGCAGAGACAGGGGAATCACCAAGGAATGGTAGCTAACCAGTATATCTTGGAATATGAGCCTCAAGGTAAGTAGAAGACCTAAGAGAACAGGGCAGAGGGTGATGAAACAAGACACCAAACACCCTCCTCTGGCCTCACCACACATAGACACATTTTTTTTTAACTTAGAGCATAAATCCCCATGTACTGGTTCTGGCTTCCCTTTCCAGTTGAACCATTGTACAGATGTGCTGTTGTGTTGTCTTGAGAGGAATTACTCCTTTAAAATTTGTTTTCGTTCTTTCATAACTTTTATCTAACTAGATCCTGCCTCTCGTCTTTCAAATTTTTCCTTTTTTTTTTCATCTATGGGATCAGTGTGTGCCTGCATATTTTCTAAAATTTCCTTTGGACTTATCTGGGAACCATGATGACTAACCCTTCTGTTGCTAACTCCTTCTCATCGTACTATTTGTGATTTAAAAAATCAAAATCGTGTCTATTTTTTTCAAAGAATCTCTTTGCCATGGGATAATATTTATTTTTTCTCTATGAACATGTTGAAGTCTGCTTTCCCAAAGCCAAGGTCATATCCAAATATGCCAGCAAAGATAATTATAATGATTATAGGAAAAACAGATGTCTGAAAAACTCCAAATCATTTTAAGAGATTATCAGTTCACCTAGTAGGTAGGTGGAAGGAGGAATAGTTTTGAAAGGTTTGCAGTGGTTATTAGAACCTAAATCAGAATTGGGACTGGGGAGATGGTTCAGTGCATAGGAGTGCTTTCTCTCCAAGAATAAGGACCTGGGTTCAAATGCCCAGAACCCACATTAAAGTTGGGCATGGTACAGAGAAAACTGGATCCCAACATTTCCTGGCTTGCCAGCCTTGTCAAATTTATAAGATTTCCTTGAGACCTTGTGTCCAAGAAATATGACAGATCAAGTTATGGTAAGTCCATATTCTGATAAATGCACATGACTTACATACAGACATACTCATATGACTATATTAAAAAATACCCAATACACATCTTCGACTACATACAGAGTCACTCTCTTTATTTATCTCGCTCTCTCTCTCCTCCCTCCTTCTCATATATAAAGGCAAGTGAGGATTTATCTGTTGATTCATCGGACTTACAAAAGGGAAAACAGAGTAAATTAGAAATTCTAATTGTTCCTTTCTTTAAAGGCCAAATTGTTTTGAGTTTATGTGTGTGAGTTCTTTTGCCCACATGTATGTATACTGTGTGTATGCATGGTGTCCCTGGATCCAAGGATTCCAGAAGAGGTCACCATATGCCCTGAACTAGAGTTACAGATAGTTCTAAATGCTATAGCGTGCTGAGATCTGAATCTGGATCCTATGTAAGGTCAGTAGGTGTTCTGAGGCATCTCTCCAACCCTTACTCTGCTTTTTAGAAACTTTGTGAACAACTAAATTTCAGAGTCCTGTTGCAGGAGAATGTGGGGAGGGTCTCTCTTGGCATAGTCAGTCTCAAAGAACATTCCCCATTTATGGAGTTGTCTGTCAGCATACTCACAACATACTAAACCCAATGTCTATGTATTGGATAACATGCATCTTACAAAATGATTATTTTAAGGATTCTTTCAAAATAAAATATTTTTTTAACTGAAAGAAGGCCCAGAAATTTTGAACATCTCAGGTTGTCATTTTATACTTCGTATATTTTATACTTTTGCTTGAGAATTTCTAATGCATCTTGACAAAATTCACTCTCCCACCCACACCAAGTACTCCTGAACTGCCTACCAACTTTCCTTCCCAATTGCAAGTGCTTCTTATTTCTTCTTCCTCCTCCTTTTTCTCCTCCTTTATCTCTACCTCCTCTTCTTCCTCCTCCTTTTCCTCTTTGTCATCTCGGAGTCCATTTAGTGCTGCCTTCTTCTTCCTCATCTATCTCTTCCTCCTCTTATTCCTCCTCATCTATCACTTCCTCCTCCTCTTCTTCCTCATCATCTATCTCTTCCTCCTCCTATTCTTCCTCCTCCTCTTATTCCTCCTTCTTTTTCTTTTCATCATCTTCTTCTTCTCTGAGTCCATTTGCTGCTGCCTGTATAGCATAGGTGGAGGACCATCTGATGGTGCATGTGTGCCCTCTCTAAGAAAATGTTCATGAGGAAATCTAACTCTCTCTTCCACAGTCATCAAATTGCTTACAAGGAACAAGTCGACATAACAAGGTCTACAAGTTTACAAAAGTATTTCAAATTAGTTTAAGTATAAAATTATACAAAGTTTCTGATTGCTTTTGTGAGACAAGGTTTCACTCTTCAGTCCGGACAGGCCTTGAACTTAGGGTCATCCTTCTTCCTAGGTGTTTAAGGTGCTTAACTCTGCACATGAATAAAGCCTGGTTCTATTCAATTATTTTCCATTAGGTATTCACAGCTGGGAAGGTGTAATTCAGTTGACCTTCTGTTGTTTTCTAGGTACGGATAACCGCTATAAAGGGAATACAAGAAAGTTGATCATATAATAATAGCAGTAGTTTTAGAAGAGGAATAAAGTTCTGTATCTTATAATATTTTTATTAATTTGAAGCAAGCCATCCCTAGCTTGAAGTAGATTTCATAATTCCAAGTTTTCTGAAATTTGTTTTTAATGGAACATTTTTCTTTGGGTTAGATGAGTAAGGAAGTCAAGCGCATCTAGTAAAGCATCCCTGACTGCTGGAACAACTCACCAATCTGTTGGGTCACACATGGGTGATGGCAGAACCTACCATTTAGAACAAATTTTAATGTAATCACTGAACTGCTCTGGTTAACTAAAGCAGTACAAGCTTATGCAGGGACATGCCCTGAAAACTGAGCATGCTGCTTTCTTCTTTTATTTGGCTGTAATTCTTTTCACAGCCTAAAATTCAAAGAGCCATTTCTTATTCATTTTGGTGGCAGTCTGTCTCTGTGTGTTGTTTTTGTGCATGGGCCTAAGGCTGCTTAAACTGAAGACATAATCCACAGTATGCAAAAATAGATTAACAGCTACCTCGAAAGACAATTCATAGGTAACATTTTCCTATCCTTCAAGTTAACTAGTGAGGTGGAAATTTTCAGCATTCAGGGGGTTAAAGAACAGCTGATGCCTCATGGAAACTTTGAAAACCATTCTATTTATAAACAATTCTATTTGGATATCACATTTTCTATAATACTATTGGCTTGCTTTATTTTTGTACCTTAGAAAGTTTCCATGAACCGTAGGATATGGTCTCAGAGATATCCTGCTCTCAAATTGTTTTACCTATTTTCTGTTTTGACTTCTGACTTTATCGAGTTTGTGTAATTTATTTCAGAGCTCCAAAGGCTTAAATTTGTTTTCAAATGCATTATCCAGATAATTATAATTTCGTAGTGAGGAATAGCTAGGAAAATTGTTGAATTTGCATACTTGTTATGTTGTAAGGACTAAGGCATGTCACATCAGAAACAATTAAAATCTTATGGGTGTCACATTAGATATGCATAAATAATTACTTTTAATTATGGTTCAAATGAAATAATTATAATCTTCAGCTTTTGTGAGGAAGGCATTGCCAAAAAAATGAGCAAACCAAAATATAACTTTTTAGGTGGAGAATTAACAACAGTATCTGAGAAATGATCAAGGGCCCTGTTTTTTTAATTAAATTAAATGCAGTCTCTTACAAATTCATGTTTTTGGCATCCTTTGAAGGAAGCTTTGAGATTTGGTAGCCGATGACTTGAACGACAACTTGACTTAAATACAAAATCTATTTCCTAAATAGTCATTGACATACACAAACACACATGCACAGGCATATGCATGCATGCACACACACATACACACACACACACAACTCAATTAGGATCAGTCTAATTTTGGTCAATGGGATTCTAATTCATTTTCCATGTTGAGACCATTTTCACCACAACTTATATTAAAGTTTTATCACAATTAGTAGGCTTACACTTCAGCATTGCTGTTCATCACCAAAGGAAGTCAGGAGAGGAACTCAGGCAGGGCAGGACCCTGGAGGCAGGAACTGATGTGGAGGCTATGGAGGGAAGAGCTCCTTACTGGCTTGTTTCCCATGGCTTCCTCAGCCCACCTCCTTATAGAATCCAGCAATAGCACCTCCCACAATGGGCTGGGCCCTCCCCCATTGATCACTAGAGGAAAAAAATGTGTTACAGCTGGATCTCAAAGAGGCAGTCGCTCAGCTGAGGTTCCTTCCTCTGATGATACTAACGTGTGTCAAGTTAACAAATGAAACTACCCAGTACAACCTCATACAACATAGTGCATATTTTGTTGTTTGGTTCCTCAATGCTTGGACTCTAATCCAGGGCCTCATACTTACTAGGCAAATGCTCCACCACTGTATCCCAGGCCCATATCCTTTATTTTTGTGTTTCTGTTTTAAATTAGTGTTTGACCACATCTGTGAAAGAGAAATTTTGTCTTCCCAACCTAATCCTTTTTCTCTAGAAATTTCAGTTAGTTTTTAAACAAGTCCATTGATAGAGCTTGCATCTCATTCATCAATGCAGCATGATTTTCATTCATAAAGGAGCCATTTTTGGTTGTAAATTTTGTGTACATGTAAAGCTCCTTTATCTGCCACCAACATGCCTTGTTTTGTATGTTCCCAATTTTCTCACACTAGAGAATCTGCCTTGTTCCACACACATTGTTCTTTTTGTTTTAGGTAGGTTTCCCTTTTCTCAAGTTCCCAAGGGCCTAATTTAATGTTTGTTGGAATTGAATGAAAATTATTTGCCAAATATATGAAAGAAAGTCCAAGAAAAAAAATAGCTGTGACTTCCTGTCATAAATATTGTTGGTTCCTTCATAGAGTTTCACAATTCACCCTTATCCATCAAAGGCTATTTACTATAAACACCTGTGAATCGTTGCCTGTGTGTTTATTTCTGGTCCCGGATACATGAGCCATTTGTATACAACGTCCCACTAACAGTTCAGTGCTTAACCAGACAGGCCCAAGGAGTTGACTCACTAAACCTCAGGCTCCTAATCCTTTGATGGGATACTCTCACAATTCATGATCATATTTTAACATTTTTGTTGGCGTAATCATGAGGATAGCCCAGACTTCATTAGATCTTTATTGTTTTAAAATATCTTCTGTTTTAAAATATACTGAGCATGAATCTTATCCAAAGCCCCTGTACATTGTGGTCCTGAGTGTTGTACCTGTTTCGTTTTATAGATAAGTGGACTTTGGGGATAGGGTTTCAAATGTCGCTGGGCAGTGGTGGCGCACATCTTTAATCCCAGCACTTGAGAGGCAAAGGCAGGTGGATCGCTGTGAGTTCGAAGCCAGCCTAGTCTACAAGAGCTAGTTCCAGGACAGACTCCAAAAGCTGCAGAGAAACCCTGTCTCGAAAAACCAAGAAAAAAAAGAAAAAGACTATCAAATGTTTCTCATAGTTGTACTATTATGTTAGATGAAAAAACAAAGAAACAACAAGCAAATGAAACAAAACAAAACCTGTAGGGTCTGGGAGATGTTTTAGCCATAAAGTAAAGTATTTTTACAAGTGTCCAATCAAAACAGCAGTCTCACTGGGACATGTGTATCTGAGAGTCAGGGTTGCAGGTGGAATGACCTCTCAACATCACCCTCAAGGTGGACCCTAGAGGCTTTGTCAAAGGAGAAAACGAAAAGGACGTGAAATACAAAAATTTTAAAAATACATGAGTGCAGGGTAGACCTCAGAGGAATGGAACAAATAAATGAGCAAGCCCAGTAGCAGACGCGTTTATTAATGCTTGTCCTACCCAAGACTGGAGTTTTTGCTATAATACCTTTATGTTTTCTCTAGTAATTTCCCCAAAAGGTAAAACATCACTGTGACTTCATTTCCCATGTAGTCATCTTACCGTTTAGTCAATGGTCTCCCAAGCAACATTTGCTGGATATTTTCAGCAGCAATCAAGAGTATTCTTCCCATCATCCAGCCATCTACACTCTGCTTATTCCCCTCGTTTTCCTGTGTGACAACAGCACGAAGTCCAGGCATCAAACGTATTTATTGGTGAAACTCTGAAGGTGGATTGAGAAGCTCTTGTCTTCTACTGGGTTGGCAGGGCACATTTACAGGTTTGGGCTGCATGGGGAGGAAGCAAACCCGGGAGAGCTGATAAAGAAAGGACCGAGTGAGATGAAAAGAGACGGAAAATGAGTCATACAGATGGAAGGAGGAAGGAGGAAGTGGGGGGACAATGGGACACTGGAGACTGAAGATTGACGGTAGTGTTTCCTACCATAATGCAGCCAAGATGAAAGTGCCTGTGTCATACCTTAGCCCTAGGTCTTCACCTCCTCTCTGCAGCCCCTAGAGATAAAATGTATTTATAGCTGAAGAATTAACTAAAGCATATAAGTACTATAAAACTATAAGATGAGGTTGCTTGCATGACACGTTCTAAAAGATTTGTATAATATATTAAAATATGACAAATTTTACCGCTATCAAGATATTTTAATGATCCACTGAGGATATCGAGAGGAATGGATCTAGGGCTGAAAGGATATGGGGCTATCTAGGAGGAGTGGAAAGAGGGGAAACTGGAGTTGGGATATATTCCTTGAGAGAATGATCTATTTTTAATAAAAAAATGAAAAGAAAAAGAAAAACAAGCAAACAAACAAAAAGGTGTTGTACATTAAATATTGAAACAGTAGGAAGTTGGCATAATCTCAAACTTTACATTTGAGACGAATGTGCTGTGCTCCGGATTGGGTTAATTGATTAGTTCTCACTAAAATCAGCCACAGAGACTTTTTTTTTTCAAGAAAAGAAGGAAGGAAAGAAGGAAGGAAGGAAGGAAGGAAGGAAGGAAGGAA
>LOEQ01000662.1:431383-445179 GCA_001685075.1 Bramus lutescens | reverse complement strand
CCCACATCCATCTTGGGCTGGAGCTTTATGGCGTCTGCCTGACTCTGCTTTCTTCCTCCCACAATTCTCTTCTGTCTTCCCCACCTACCTATGTTCTGACCTATCAGGCCAAACAGATTTCTTTATTAATTAACCGATGAAAGCAACAGATAGATAGAAGACCCTCCTACATCATGTATTCTTGGCTTCTTTTGGTCACAGTCAGATTCCAAACTGGAAGCTGTACATTTTTCTCAGAACTCTTTTCTGAATACACTGTGTGAGCAATGGAGATTTCCACTGTACATTCCAAAGCAGAAGCTTCGACATTATTTTTAACCCAGACTATACTCAGGCTTCCTTAGTGACTCTGCTCTGAGGGCTCTATACAAATTCTCTGATACCTTTCTTACCTAATGTGCATAAAATGCCTTCATTGTACTGAATGACTGCCTTATTTCTAAATCTATGCCAAATGATGGAGGAGAAAGTATGGTCAATGATTTCTCTGAAGAGATTCTCTGATGTGATCCTTGGATGAGCATCAGCAGTGTCCCCTTGGAGATTCTGAGAAACAAAATCTCAGACACACCAGCACCATACTGAAGCAAAGAATGCATCTTAACAAATCTCTGAATGTATCTTAGACACTGTAAATTTAAAGAAGCAAGATTCTCCACTTTCAAATGCGTGTCCACAAAACCTGGGAAGTGTTCCTAGTCTCTAAATATTTTCAGGATTTTCTGTTTAATTTTAACAGAGAATAGCCATTGCCATTATATTTAATAGAGATTAGCCATGTGTGTGTATGTGTATATATATATATAAGCATTGCCATAAGCATTATACACTTATGAAATCACTCTTTCACCTTGAGGGGAAAAATAACAATGCTATTCTTCCCAAGAAGAATTCTCTAAAATGAGTGTCTATATAATACCTAACCTCACTGAATAACCTTCTGGAGTATCACTACTGTTGAGAATATTCACACTATGTGAAGGTTGAATGCTGCACCCTAAACAGGACATTTACACCATCCCTTGAAGACTCCAGGAACCTGCAGAAGAGGGAGTGGAAGGAATGTAAGAGCCAGGTCATAGGGAGAAGAGATGGAAAATGCTATCTTCGGGGCATGACACAGCCACTGCAAACACGAACGCACAGCAGCCGCTTCTGCTTGCATTTACTCTGAACCAGACCGAGACTGTCATTAACCCCTCATGAATTGCGAGGGGCTGTGGCGCCTTGCCTCTCCTTGCTAAACTTTTGGCTATTGATGCCATCTTTGGGGACGGGCAGTCACTGTTTTCAGGTGTGTATCCAGTGGATGAGACTAACAAGCTCCAATGGACAGTTTCGAATCCATGGGCCCACAGACCATCCTGCTAATAAAGTTAACTACAGGAAACAAAAGATCACGAATATGGGGAAGAAGCCTTCAGGGAGGTGGAGGGATGACAAAAGAAGGAGGGAAATAAAAATGGGTGCGGATTGACAATAAACAAAACACACTAAAGACACATATGAAATTGTCAAAGAACAAATGCAATCAATTTTATAAAAAGAGTAGCCATCCACTTTTCTTCTCTGTTATTCTCTGTTTGGCTGATTCAGTGCTATCGTCCCAGCCAAGCGGGAAAGATGATCTTTAGATTGAGAAGCAGTTAAGAAGAATAAATTTATTTTGTTCCCAGTGACTGAATGTGTGTGACAGCTTAACTTGACAATCTCAATTGAGGTGATTTGAAATTTGACCTGCTAAAAGTATAAATTTGTTAGTGGTTGGGAATGAAAATGGGAAGTCCCTTTCCAGTCTCCTTAGGGTGGGATAATCCTGTTCAGAGTGATGGCAAATCAGCTTTTCTCTTTCAAAAACACAATTGCTTTTACTGAAGTTACTTTCTGGACAAGTGAATACATTTCTCATATCTATGCAGAATTTTTCCTCCCCTTAAGCTTGCAATATTGCTTCACGTCACTGCCTATTGCATCTTCATATATATATTTTGTACCTAAGATAAATTCAACCTGTGTGCAGCCAATCATTCAATCTGGAGATTACTGTCCTGTTATTTGAGATTCCAAATAAAGGAGATAAAGATGAAGCTAAGCAGAATAAATTCTTCACGTTTGAAAACAAAAGGAATTTGAACTCCTCCCTAGATAGTGCTGCCATTTGGGTGGGCGTAAAATCTTCAAGAGGTGAGGCCTCTGGAAGAAAGCGTCTCACTGGGGGTGGGAAGGGCTTCCTCATTTGAAGGATATACTTGCTGCCTGCTCTCTTCCCTTCTTTCTGTTTCCTGCCCATCACTACATGAGCAGCCTTTTCCTCCACGTGCCGCTATGTCAGGATATTCAGCCTGAGAAAGAATCTGTTGGAACTATAGTAAAAAACCATTTAGTTACATTCTGGCAAAGATTTCTGTCTACCTGTTTTTCCTGCGTGGGAGGCTTATTGTAAAGTAATGGACTAATTAATGTGGCAGAGAAGATTTCTTCCTTTTTGAATGAATTGAAAATCCTTTTTCATACAGTATATTCTGGCAATGGCTTTCCTTCCCTCATTTGTGCCTTCTTAATAGTACAAGACCTTAAGCAAAAGACGAAAAGGACACCAAAAAAAGCCCAAGCAGCGCATTATGAGATAAAATCACTACTGAGTTTGTTTTACGTTGGCCGTCTACTGCTGAGCTTGGGGATTGATCGTACTTGTGATTTGTATACCCAGTGGGACTCCACTGGTAAAACCTCATTTTTCCTTTGTGAGTGGTTGCCATTTAGAGAAAGCTTCTTGGATAGGGGACATATGTCCACTTCCCTTGTTAGTTCTGGGACTTGATCTGACTTGGAGCTGTGCAGGCCCTATGCGTGCTGCCATGGTTAGCAGAGGAGATTTGAAGGTGGAAGAGCATTCAAGCCTTAGCACAGTTTCTGCTAGCTATTTTTAGTCAGGTTTGCAGTGAGATGTGGAGCAATCAGCAGAGTGGTACGATTTGAAAACTCACACTTCGGTCAGGAAAGCCTATATTAAGTCGGGATTAAGGAAGGGAAGGTTTCTAAAGGTAGTCATGTCCTAAAAGGAAGCCCCATCTTTTGAAATTCCTTTCAGTTTTTTTTATTCTACTCATGAAAAATAATAATTTCACACAGAACTTTGTGAGAGTGAATTACTTCACTTAAAATTAGGATTTTTAATGTCATTTGTGTCTGTGTGAAAATGAAGAGCAAGTGCATTTTATTGAATCATGGGAAGAAGTCTTGCAGGTCTCTCAGGAACTGATGAGACCCCACCCACCGCAGCTTCAAGGGTGTAAAAGTATGAATGTATATTAAAGAAATTCTCTAGAGAAGAGAAGGCTGTAATGACACCTTGCTTACCCAGGGCTACGTGACTTAAGAAATGCTTCTCTGTATTCGGCATCCCAGGACCTTGGAGACAACAGCAGCTATGATCCAAAGGGACCTGGTTGCTGATTAAGCTGGCAGCATGCCATGATGCCATTTACATCATGCTTGATTTACAGGTTTCCAGGATGCAGCAGCGTAGCATCTTCGAGTCTTCCAATCATATTTCAAAGAAATCCTGAGAGGCCAGCCACCATGTGAGTGGGCCAGGATCCCTGTAGGATACCTCAGGACGTTGATGTTTAAAACTATCAAGGTGAAGTCTAAGGTGCAATGGAGAGCCCGAGAAGGCTAATCATGCTAAGAAAGCAAAATACTGGTGGAGAAAATTTTTAGGAACTAAGAAGCTGTCCATTAGAGACATTTTGCAGGCTATAAAAGTCAAGGACATCAGCACAGGGGCATCCAAGGCTATTGAAGCTTGCATCACAGTACTATGTAGCCTGTTTGCCAGGCATGGAGTTAAAGAATTTAATACTTTCCCTGAAAGATTCCAATCTTGATTTCATCCCAACCTTTATTTTTGCGCATCCTTTTAAAAAGGAAATGTTACTGTGTTACTATGCATGGGAATGAGAAATGTTTACTAAAATGGTTCATATCTAAGAGTTTTCCTTGAAACTCAGAGGAGGAGTTTCACTTTAAACTTTTTAACAACGTCAGCACTATTAAGACTTTGGAGACTTTTAGATTGACTAAAATCATTATTTTATTATGAGATAGACTTGAGTGGTTGCAACTCTTAGAATGTGGGGTTATGATTTGAATATAAAATGTTTACCATGAACTGTTTGCCTTCAGTTTGTTGCACTACTTTGGAAGGTGGTAAAATTTTGAGGAAATTGGATATAGCTGGAGGAGATAGTATAGCTGGAGTGGTTGGCAGTGCAAGATTATATCAGGTTCTGGGTCCTTTCTTGTCATTCATGAGACAACCAAAAAACACTACATAAACACCCCCCCCCATTACTCTATGACCACAAGCCCAAGGAAAAGGAGCTATCCAATCATAGACTGAACTCTCTGAAACAGGAGCCTGAATAAATCCCGCTTCTCTTAATTTGTGCCAAAAATTGGGATGAAGAAAGAAATCTAAAAGCTATTTCCATTTCTACTGGCTAATCTGAGAAAATGAAGTTTGGTTTGGTTTTCTTTAGTTTTGCCTCCTATTGGTTCAGAGAGCTATAGCATAGTAAGAGTATTTAGGTTGGTTTAGATTCTATGACTACATTCATCTTTAATTCTTGGTGAGTTTTTCATATGATCCCACCTCTATCCTATCAAGTTTACATATGATTTCTATATATTTCTTTACAAAACCAGATTCTTCTTATGCAAAACATCTTCTCAAAAGGATTATGCAATACTCAATGCTACGACATTCACATTAGACTAAACTCTAAAATAATTTTTAGGAATTACTCTAACTCTTGGCCCTATCCTACTTCTCATAGACATGTAGCTGTTTGTTGCTTCTTTTGAAAAAGCAGTAACTAATTAACCAAATGCCTTTATCTCACAAATCACATCGTTCATTGAGCATCTGTGATCATGGTACAATATATTGACCTCGAAATTAAATGTTCTTCTCAGTATGTTGACCTCAAATGTAAATACGCTTTTTTCTTCAGATCCATTGATCTCAATGAAGCCGAGAGAGGCCACAAGTTGTCTGGATGTTCTCACCTTGCACTACAGGGAATTTAACAACTGTAGATAGATGTTCTTTTTACTTCTGAGTATAAGATGAGGGATAGGTAAAGACATATTAGAAACGGGATAAAGAGAGTCTATAGGCAGCACTTGCAAAACCTTTAGGACCTCAGGACACAACATTTCCTAAATAAAGTGGGCTTTCAGCTCCAACCCTATTTATGAAGGAGGGGGGAACCTGCTGCTGAAACAGACACCAGATGGAGCTTGCTCTGCTGCCTTTCCTCAAACAGGCCTGCAGCTGTTACTTCTTCCATGACTTTTTCCAGTGAAATTTTTAGGCTTCACCTGTTGGTGAACAAGACATGATTCTGTTCCTTCCCCCAACTTGAGCTCCATCCCCTCTTTGACCTCTGAGGAAGCAGTGTTCAGAGTGGCAACCCAGAGCTCACCCTGATGTATCTGTTGTCCCTCCATAAAGAGACGCTGCCTTTCAATCTGAACAGCGTCTCTTGCTTCCAAACTCTTTATTCAGCAGAACACTCCTCGAGGAGATGAGGGAAACAGCTGGAAATTGTGCTCAGATAATCCTGGAGGTTTCTCTCTGTTACTTTTTCAAAATTATACTTCTGAATCTGACGGTAGATTGCCCAGGATCTGAGTGATCATCACCATTTCAATATCACAGCAAAAGAAATAAAGACTCAGGGTTAGAACAAAATCATGAATCAGATCCTGGCCTTAAAAGGCAGATCTTCTCCATCTGAAATTAAATTTGAGTGAGAAAGAAAGAGCCAGGAAGATTTTGAGTTAGAGAAAAGACTCCTTCATTGTTCCTTTAGACAAACTATGTAGCAACTACTGGTTTACATCACTGGGTTTGGTTATTTTTTCCTCCAAAGATAATTAGCCCTATTGACATGACATCTGACATTTAAAATATCTCCTAATAGGTCTCTTAGCATCAAATAGATGTAAATCAGCCTTGAAAGATGAAGGGCTGGTAGACAAGATATTAAATACTATCAGTATAATAAAGTTAATTAAAACTCAATCATATGCTAGGCACAACTTGCATAATATCCGTGTGCTCTGCACGCTGCCTACAGCTTTCTGTTGTAATTCACTGTCAGTTCTGTTTGGGTTTCTCTGGTTAGCTTATTCCCTTACAAAAAAAAATGGCCTCTCATATTAGCCAACGGTGTCTCTCAATCTTTCTTCTCAGGGTGGCAGTGGTGGTGGGAGACCTCACCTTCTACTTCACAGTTGGTGACATGCAAACCTCTTTTCTTTCACCCTTGTGGCCCCCATATATGTGTGGAATTCCTGAATACTCCACCCGCCAGCTTCTCACTTTTACTTATTTCTCTGATCCATGGTGTGTTGTTCACTTCTTGTACTTCCATTGCTCTTAATTGCTCAATTTCCCCCTTTGAGTTGTGTGTTCTCTACATTAACTGGCTCCCACATCTGTAACTATACATTACAGTGTCTCTATCAAACAACAAATCTTCAACCTAAGATCACCTTCCAGCTCTCTTTTTCTTTTTCACATTTGTAACTCTGCATCTTTCTTCTCCCTCCTATTTCTCTCCCTCACTCTCTCATATATTTTGTGAATTAATATATAATACACAATATATTTATGTTAAATAATATGACTACTCTCTACTTCTTACTAAGAGCTCCTGTAAAGAAAATAAGCAGTTTCAGGAGAAGGGAGTTAGCATGCTAGGCACAGGACCAAATGGATTCAAAGACATAATCCATCTCCGCAGAAAAAAAAAAGACACAGTGAAAAGAAACACTTTCAAGGCTTAGAATATTCAAAAGGTGAGGACAGCCAGTGTTGTATGTTGCTGCAGAAAATACTGGGCTCCAGTGACCCTCGAGATGAAAGCTGCAGAAACATCCCAGCTGCCTGCCTTCGGGGATCCATGGGAGTTATTTTTTTTTTCGAACGTACTGACTGTAGGGGTGAGGGAAAGTCTTTGCTGTGAGGTAAATTTCTCAGAGCTTTAGCACGCAAGGAAAATGTGGTGTATCAGGCCTTGTGGCTGAGAACTAAATATGCCTGTACATGGGAGGAAGGAAGGCTGATTCCATAGAGAGACAGCACTTAGTATAGCAACAGAACTCAGAAAGATAGTTTAGAGTGGAATGGAAAAAGGGAGCTTTGGTTAAAACCCACCACTCAAGGCAGGCAAAACTGCCCTCCGACTCTGAAGACATGAACGGGTGTGTTAGCCAATCTTTATTTCAATCTGTATATTCATAAATAAAGTTGATAAGTTCATTAGTATCTCCCTCACAGGTACTTTGTGCTTGCCGCCTACTAACATCTATCAGTATTACTTTGTGTAATTGTCCTGTTAACCATGGACACAGCATGAAGACTCTAATTACCATGATCCCATTCCGCCCCCACCACATGTCGTATATAGTGTGTAAATAACAAAAGCGTGGAAAGCTTCACCGAGTGGAGTTTAATTCAACTCATGAAAATGTTACAGTTGTCATGGTCTGACTGCATCTTTGTCTATGTTGGGGAAAGAATTCCTGGTACTTTCAATGGACGTCTACTGTAGCACTCAACTCCAGGAGTCTTCAGGAAATACAACTGCTTTGGACTATGTGCTGTGAGTTTTCTGCATCTGAGGTGGTTGCAATTAGTACTATGAAATGGAGCTCATGAACGCAGCAAGGGTGCATTCAGTGCCTGATGCTATGCCAGACCTGCAACCCTTCTCTGCAAATTGATCCCATGCTGCAGCTGCCACACACACCACCCTGTGGAGGGACGCTACCTTGTGTAGACGTAAAACGTTGGCTAGGCCTCGTCTTAATAATCATGATTGCTATAATAAAATGGCTTTTAATTTGATTTTATATGAAAATTGGCAGTAAGTTGTGGACCTTATATAATATTGAATATTGACATATGAAATCTGGATTTTATATAGTTCTTAAGTTATATTTCTCCTGAGCTCTAGGAAGTATATTGATGGCATAATTGGTGAGAGCAAATCAATTAAGAAGTGACTTATGTTTATGAAAATTCGTAAAAATTGGGGTTGGAGAATTGGCTTAGTAGTAAGAGCCCTTACTCACTGCTGTTGCTGAGGATTCAGATTTTGTTGCCAGAGAACACATGGTTCACAAAAACTTGAACTCTGGTTTCCAGAGATCTGACCCTCTCTTGATCTCTGCAGTCACCTTCATGTATGTGGTATGCGCATAGACTTATACACACAAATAAACAAAGGTCAATAGCACACACCCATAAATAAAAATAAATAAAATGAAAGTTAATAAATAGCTTAAAACTTTGTAAAAAAATATAAAAGGGAAAACTCAATAAGCATAGGCCACAGTCTAGAATAAATGATTGGCAAAAGCAGTCATCAAATATTAAGTTCATGTAAGAACAGCTTGACTTCATTTGTTATAACAGATATTCAAAGTACACATGCAAAATGAGAAACTAATCATGCTTAACATGATATCCATTCAAACAACAGCAGCAACAGAACAACAATATGTGTAGGTCAAGTATACATCAAGACCTGATCTTCTTATACTACCTTGGGAACAGTAACTGGTGTGAACAGATTGACTGCTAGGTGGCATTTAGAAATGCTAAGCATAAGGTGCCCACGTGATTCAGCAGTGTCGCTCCAGGTGAAGGACAATAAAAAAGTAAGCCCATGTTCTCCAGGAAATATCTGTAAGAATTATCACATCAGTGCCTCCGAGGGAAAATATATATCTGTTAAAAAATGATTTTTGTCTCTGACCAAATATATTGCTTTTCTCATCTCTCTATCAGACAGAGTGCCTGACAGAAGCCACTCAAGGGAGCGAGAGCCCACAGTTTTGGGGGCCACTGTCTATTGTGATGGAAATAAATGAAAAACTAGGTACCTGTCTAAGGTGGTGGGAGCTTGCAGGACAGGAAGCAGAGAGGTTGGCTGGGAATTGGGACAAGTCTAAGCCCTCAAGACCCTATCCCTGGAGGTTCATTTACTTTAGCAAGTCCTTTCTAAAAGCTCCAAAGCAACCAAAGTAGTGCAATTAACTGGGGACCAAGTGTTCAAACTCATAAGCCTACAGGGCTATTTTACACTTAATCCATGACAGTATGGCTAAATATTCAAAGGATTCCAGATAATGCTTTTTACTTTATAATCTTCAGAGATCTTCCACTGACTTACTCTATGAAGCTGTATGAGGAACAACCCAAAATGTGAGCTTCCTGCCCTGTTGGATAATCACACCATCAATGAAGAAGTCTTTCCCGAGTTAGCCAACTAGAATCTCAATCCTGTAGACTGAAACCAATTAGGAAATATGGGCAAACATGCTCACCTTCACCGTGGAAACACATTCAACAAAATGAGGACTATGGAAAAGCATCAAATCAAAGATTTGGTTTCTCCAGCAAATAAATTATAAATAAAACAATGAAGGAAAGAATGCTTATCTTTCACTCATTCACAAAGCTGCACAATAGTTCTGATGGTTTTCTATGTCAATGTTCTGCTCCATAGTGAAATCAGTATTATCTCTCATGGTGTCTATCTGAGGGGACACAAAGGCAATTGTATCAAAATCGGTTTCCTCAAAGGGAACAGGCAGATGGAATCGTAAGTACAACTTAACACAGTAGAAGAATGATGAGTTTCAGATCAAGGAAGGGGAAAGCCATTTCTCTTCGTATGCAGAGTACACCTGAATCACAATTAAATGTCCTCTGCTCTTGGTTCAAGACAAAGTGGGACACATATCAGCTCATGATTCCAAGCCACTCTCACTTCCCATGATTCCTTATTGGAATAATAATAATAATAATACACAAATAGAACTTGCATAGCTATCTCATTGTATCAGAGTTAAAGCAAATAAAATGTCAACTTAGTTGCAGATAATCCTACTTCTAAACTGTGGTCAGTATATTTGTATCTTACAATTAATTCTCTTCACTGTCTCTTGTTTTTCTTAGCTGCTTACATTTAATTTTTGGAGTACTTAAAGATACTTTTTACTCACCTGTCTTTCATCTGCTCTCAGTCCATTTGGCTCTTGTGGCTTCTCAGAAGATTTACTGGAGACATTTAAGTCAACATGTCACTTGAATACACTTAAATGGCGATTTTACAGGCCCCATTTTCTTTTAAGTCATTGAGAACTAAAGACAATATAATCCTTTGTCAATATGTTAGGAATGGATGGAAAGAGAGTATTAAAATTAAATTCAACTGAAAGTTTCCCTTTCTGTAAATTTTCTCACCATTTAAAAAATGTGGTAGATACATGATTCATAGTTATGGAGTATAAAAAGATAACCTGATATGTGCATGTGATAGGTAATGATTAAATTTAGATAACTTGTATTTCTATCTTTTTCAAATATTTACTCAGGTCCTCATAGTGGAGAAAATGAGATGCATTCAAGAAAGTTCAACAATGTGTCAGAAGCAGTAGAGGAAAGCTACCATAATTCCATTGCTGCCAAAGCCTGAGAGTTAAGTACACTACATATGCAAATCTCTGAGGTTATGCAAAAACCCCATGATTAATTATATAAAACAAATTTGTGAATGTGCATGCATGTGCATGCATGTGCTCGTGTGCACGTGCACATGCGCACATATGTGCACGCACAAAGGCATTGGGGAGAACTCTAAGAATAAGGCACTACATGAAAGTAGCAGAGCCGCAAGGGCAAAAACATAACACAATATAATTTGAGCTATTACAGAAGTGAAAACCCATCTGTGGCAATTTTAATATGTGGAATACAAATCCCCAATGGCTGCAAAAGTGCAGGTCATTCATAGCCTTTTATCTTCAAGACTTTTTAGTTTTCTAATTTGGAGAGGCAAGGCAAAGCTGGAAAGCTACAAATAACAGTCTGAAACAGTGCAAAATTCAGACTGCAACGAATGTTAAAAGCTCTTAAAATCATAGCAATTGATAGAAAATGAGATCCCTGTCTGATTATACAGACTTAAGACAGGAAGTAAGACTTGATTTTGAGTTGAGTAAACTACAGCTGAGGATAATCAGGCCAATAGCTATGTATAGAATTATGAGGTCTCAGTTCCTAGCCATTGGGACAAATGGCTTGTTTTTATTTACAGTTTGCTTGATTTCATATTATTAAAACCACAAATAGTACCACTGGCCTAACTAACTAATAGAATGTATGGCCTAGGTATCAACTAATGAATCCAAGATTTGTAATGGCAGCAGTCCTTTATAAATGAGGCAAGCTGCAGGGATGGCATGCCATGTGTATGTAATAAGCTTAATGTGATTAGGGAAATATTATTGAATTAGAAACCAGACATTTTTAATTTAATAGCTACATTAGAAAAAATCATAAATGACTCACCCAATTGCCTCTTCATGGTGCAATGTTCATTTAACACCAATAAAAAATAGTAAAATATCAAACAAAGAGTTCAACCTTAGCGTTTTGCTAATGAGCATTAGGTTTTAAAGATGATATGGGGTCATATTCACCAAAAGGTTCTATGAGGCTTTAAGGAAATATCAGAGTAAGACAAGAGAAGTGGATCACAACTGAAATGCAAGCAATTAAATAGCATGGTGCCCATTTGGGTCTATGAACTTCAATAAACTGCAGGTCCCTTTCCATCTGGATTTTATTAAGCTTTGAGTTATTGCCAATAAAATACCAACGGAGCCTCTTCCGGTGTTCATGGGCAGCTGATGGGTCATAGTTTCAGTTACCGGCATGATAAGAAAGGAGGCTAGTATTTCAAAGTATACAGGGCCTCACAAGCTGTGCCTAGCTACAGCTTTTGGATACTTCTAGCAACTACAAAATTAGCTTTTAAAATAATTTTACGTAACCATGAAGTCACACTTGTGTATTGAAATTGGTGTGTTGATGTTTAATTCATCATCCTGTTAAATTAGCATGGAAGAAATTCTAGTGTGCTAAAAATACTGATATTTGAAAATAGTAGGAGCATCCTAAATGTCACATTTCATATTTATCTGTAGAATATAATCCTAACACAGTGATACACATATGTAATTCCAGACATTGGGAAGTGTGCATAGGGAGATCTACAGTTTGAACATGGCCTGGGATACGTGCTCAGGTTCTTTTTTATAAATCATATCTGTTTATGTTTGTTGGGTGTGTGATATAAATTTCAAAATGATTTGACAGGTGCCATAATGAAAGTATTATATGAATAAAATGTCTTTGTTTTTAAAAATAAGCTTGAATCTTTTATTGTTCCACAGTACGTAGGACTGAACAAGATACTGAACTGCTATCTTGTACATGGCTTGGTATGTGGATGTGGAGACTGAAACACTGATCTTTATTATAAAACAAACATTCTTAATTACCATACTACCCCTCCAGCATCTACAAAGCAGCTTTTCAATACTCCAAAGTAAAATAAACATTTTTGCTTTTTAAATTCATGTTTCCACTCAACTTCTCCAGAAGAATTTTATCATAAAATATAACAGATTTTATGATGACAGAGGTTTCTGTCTTACCTGGTCCCAGAGCCATTCAGTCCCAAAGAAACTTAATTAATTAAACCCAGAGGCTTATTAATTTTAACCTGTTTGCCTATTAGCTCAGGCTTCTTATTAACTAGCTCTTAAATCTCATATTAACTCATAATTCTTATCTATGTTTAGCCAAGTGACTTGGTACCTTTTCTCAATAAGGCATTCTCATCTTGCTTACTCTGTGTCTGGTTGCCAACTGCATCTCTGTCTTTCCTTTTCCCAGAATTCTCTTAGTCTGATTGCCCCATATACTTCCTGCCTGGCTACTGGCAAATCATTTTTTTTATTAAACCATTATGAGTGGCAAATCTTTACAGTGTACAAGATCATTATCCCACGGCATTTCCCCTTTTCTATTCAAAACTTTGAATATAATTTCCTTTGTTTAGCTTTTTTTCTTACTGTTATCCATAACAACTGGCAACCAACAATCTAAACAAAGACAAAATCCATAATCCTTTTTTTGGGGAATGTGGGCACAGTTTTTCAGGCTACTTCCTGATTACTGGGAGCACTGATAATCTTATGGGAACCCAAAGAAAATTTATAACTATGGTCAAATCCTGACTAGAGTATCCTAGGAGGCTGAATCATCTCAACCAGCAGTCTTGAGGCTGTTCTGGATGCAGAAATCAGAGGAAACTACAATAGAGAAGAATATAAGGCAGGATGAGATAGGAAATTGCTCTCTCTCAGTTTGAGGATTTCTTAGAGGCAAGAGCTCTCTAGTGGCTTGGATGTTTTTCTTTTCTGGTCTTCAGGTTGTACCTCAATACATGTCCCTGGGTTTGTATTGGTACTACATTTCCATCCTTGTTTCTCTTTAACCCTTGTGGCTATATGTAGTGAACACACAGGCTGATGTTCCTTAGCTTCACTCAATTGGGTAGGTTTCATTGTTTTTCAATTTAGTAAATTACCATTTTTTAATATATTTTGTGTTCTACTCTGTGATAAAAAAAACACCGAACCGAACCAACTTGAGGAAGAAAGGGTTTATTTGAGTTTACAGCATTCCATCTATCATGAAGGGAAAGTGTCGGGAGTTTAAAGTGGGAACCTGGAGACAGAACTGAAGGAGAGGCCTTGAAGAAATGCTATTTACTGGCTTACTTCTTAGGCTCATGTTCAGCTACCCTGTGTGTGTGTGTGTGTGTGTGTGTGAGAGAGAGAGAGAGAGAGAGAGAGAG
>LOEQ01000662.1:408811-424121 GCA_001685075.1 Bramus lutescens | reverse complement strand
CTTCAGCTGGCGATGGATGGAGATAGAGACAGAGACCCACATTGGAGCACTGAGACCTATATTTGAATGCACATCTTTTTTATCTTTTGAAAAATGACTCTTCATCTAAGTGAATCCATACTTGAGCCTTGTACATCGGGGAATTCAGCAGATTCCAAGCACACGATGAATGCTGTGGAGAAGTGTGGGAGCTTCACCCACGTGCTAGCATTCTATAAGCAGAGCGCCCTCCACAGTCTTCAATGCTTCTGTCAGTGGGGAGCACATTCCAGGTCCGTCCCTGAGATGCAACTCCATATCTGCTGGATTCTTTGCTGTGTCACAGCTCTAGCAAATTGCACACACTGACTTTCGACAATGGACCTCATCCAATGTTTTAGGACAATATTTTAGAGATGTTTCAGAGAAGGAAGGAGACTTCAGGTGCTTAGCAGAGATTCTTTATAAGAGGAACAGACATGTTAGTTACCTCATCACCCTCCTTTTAGAGGCAGTGTGAGACCCATGGGCTATGGGTCTCCTTTTTTAGTAGCACCAAGGTTATATGATTTAATTGGGAATTCTCAATTCATGACTTTGTATATATCTCTAACAGTTAAATAATTCTGGAAGTTATTGATACTTTGAATTTCTAAGTATTTAAATCTAGATAACACAAGCAGGAAGGTTCCTTTTTGTCATTTTCTTTCCAGTGCTGGGGACTGATCCTAGGACCATGTGTATGTCAGAAAAATACTCTGTCAAAGAACTACACACCTAACCCTTAGAGCTTCATCATTTTTTGTTTCAACTAAAAAGACATGGATTGCTAAGATCATAAAAATAAATTACTTTCCAATAGTTTCAGAAAATAAAATTCATGAAATTTAAATTTTAAATATATATTAAATTTTTATCTTTGTTAAAACAATAGGTATCAATTATGATATTTACTATTTATAATTTGAAATTCACCTTTTGTGTGTGTATGTGTGTATGTGTGTGTACTCCTATGTGTGCATGTGTGTTCCTCTGTGAAGTGTGTGTGTATTTGTGTGTGTGTGTATGCATGCACATGCATGAGGAAATATAAAGCATTGCTGGGTTTCATTACACAGGAACACTATCTGCATTATTTATAAGGGTTTCTCACCTGCCTGTCTGTTTAGCAGGGAGGGATGTTTGAGACCACCAAAGTCATTAGAGTATTAATCCATGGGAAACAACTCAGTAGCTAGTGTTGGTTCAAACTTCAAAAGTCTAACACTAGGCACTTTATTTCAGGGACCTTTAAACACAATAAAATTTGGGAAAGTTTCTTGGTGATAATTAACTCAATCTGTGTGCACAATAAAGCTGAAGGCCTGACTACATGGAAACTCTTTGTAAAGTAGTGTGACGTTTTCCACAAAGACAGAGTGTATAGATTATGATATATTAGGTGTCTTGGAGAGGTTCTGGAGGACGGGTCACACAGTGCAAAGGTTCACGGGCTAAAATCTATCTCTACACCTAAAAGGTAAAAGTCTGGGGGAACCAGATGTGGTCCGACCATACAGTTAGTGCGGAGGTCACCAGGGTATAGATCACATCCCTTCTTAGCCCTCTGGGTGGAAAATGGGTTATATGTCCCCGTTTTTGAAAAGACGATACGGCATGTTTAGCGTTCCTGGTATCCTCAGCACTTACCTGTGAACACAAGGACTTCTTGTGTTCTTCATCTCTGTCTCTTCAGTGTTGGGTTTATAAACATACGCCACCATGCCTGCCTGTTTTGTGTAGGATCTAGGGTTCGAGCTCAGGGCCTTGTGCTTGTAAGGCACGTGCTTTATGTTCCGAACCAGCTCCTCGTGTCTTGCATTTTATCTTTGAATATGAATAAATACTGTCTCAGTTTGAGTTTTTATTGGTGTGAAGAGACACCATGACCGTGACAACACTTAACAAAGGAAACATTTAATTGAAGTGATGGCTTACAATTCCGGAGGTTTATGACGGGGAGCATGGCAGCGGGCAGCCAGACATGGTGCTGGTTACATCTTGACCAGAAGGCAGCAGAAAGTCGGACGAAGTGTCACACTGAGAGAAACTGGAGCAAAAGAGACCTCAAAGCCTGCCACCACAGTGACAAACTTATCCCCAACAAGGACACACCTCTATAGTGCCATTCCTTTTTGGGGGGCCATTTTCCTTCAAACCACCTTAAGTACCTTTAAAGTTGGGAAAGATGGCTTATGCCTGTCATCTCACCATTTGGAAGGATGAGGCAGGAATATCACCAAGACTTTTTGTTTAACTTGGGCACATAGTGAGTTTGTGGGCTCAAATCTAAGAACATGTCTCAAAAATATCATAGAATATTTTAGAAAAAAATGTAGCTTTGAAAGTAGAAAATAAACATCATTTTTATTCAAATATGTTTTGTATTATGATAATAAAAAGTTACTGATTTATTATTAAGATAGTTGTTAGATAAAATTTAAAGATAATTTTGTGTTCTTTAGCTTTATTTATACTCAATTTTAAGACTTTAATTCATGTTTATCAATAGTGTATTACTTAGGCAAGTTTATTAAGATAAACAGATACAAATTGGTTATCATATAAATAATAAGAATAAATATTAGTAACATGCAGTTATTTAAAAAATACTTATAGCCTACTTCATTATTCATTCAGACTTACAACAATAAACAGAACACTAGGCTCAGTAACAAGCGATTCACTCATGTTGGTTTCTTGCTGTTTTTCAGTCAGATAAAAGACAAATCATAGAATATATCTTTCAATTTATAATTATGAAAATATCTCTGTCAAGAATAAATGACAGAACAGGTTTTATTTTAACAGTGTGTTAGCATGAAATGCAATTTTTGTTTGACAAACGGTCTGTAGGCCTCCTATTCATCTCTTGCTTCAGGCTCAGTAAATGAGTCTGGTATTGAAGATTTAAAGAATATGGTTAAGGATAAATGCTTAGAAATGTGAAAACTTTCTGTAAGTATATTGTGGGCCAGCGATGGTAGGGCAGGCTCATTTTTCCACAGAATCATGAAATAGCATGTTCTAAAGTTCCTGCCAACTTAATGCTTGCCAAATTAGAAAAGGCCTTCAAGTACATCTGAAGATACAGGAAAATGGAGAGTTTTTAAAAAGATAAAGGCACAACTTTCCAGGATTCTATCTGAGATGCACTATTTACCCTTACAGGTTACTCGCTGTTGTTTCTCCACCTCTCTTTTTCAGGAGACAGCTGACCCATGAAGATTGCTTACATGGATGGTCTTGCTCTCTGCCTTTCCCCAGGACTTGATCTTTGCAGGGGGTGGGGGATGGAATCATCAGGAACTGACAGTTTTGGACAACTGAGTTCCAGGCACTCATTTCACTTGGTCTGCACTGGTATGTTTCTATAGTTTGGCTGAAAACCTTCAGAGAAGGCGTTGTATTATTCCTCATTATTAGTGTTCCTATGGCTCCCTCCTCTGCGTCTGCCTGCTTAGCTGTGTTTACAAATGCTAATTGCCACAGACTGTTGCATTATCCCTTGACACATTTTCTAAAACCTCTGTGAGCCACTCCCCATTTTTTAAAAAAATCTTTATAATGTAATCTTTGTGGGCCAACTCTGTCCACTAGCTCTGTGATTAATACAATTTCTACTAACAAGGGCATGATATTCATCCTTACATTTATTGTTTATGCTGAAATCAATCTTTTTATTATTAGTATTTTATTTTATTACTTTGAAAAATACCAATCCAAATTCCCACTCCCTCCCCTTCTCCCACTTCCCTCCCACTCCCTCCAGACACCCTCCTCCTCAACCCCTCCAATCCTAAGAGAGGACAAGGAACCCTACCTTGTGGAAATTCCAAGGCCCTCCCCACTACATCTAGGTTGAGGAAGGTATACATCCAAAGAGAATGGGATCCCAAAAAGCCAGTACATGCAGTAGAGACAAATCCCAGTTGTCAGTGGCTCCTCAGTCTGCCCCAACTGTCAACCACATTCAGAGGGACTAGTTTGATCCCATGCTCATTCATTCCCAGTCCAGTTGGAGTTGGTGAGCTCCCATTAGCTCAGGCAAACCGTCTCAGTGGGTGGACCCTTCATGTTCTTGACCTCCTTGCTCATAATATCACTCCTTCCACTCTTCAGCTGGACCTTGGGAGCTCTGTCCAGTGTTCCGATGTGGGTCTCTGCCTCTGTTTATATGGTGATATTTAAAATAATCATCAGTCCAACTACAGGGCAAGGCCAGTTCAGGCATCTTCTCCTTTATCGCTTAGGGTCTTAGCTGGGGTCATCCTTGTGGATTCCTAGGAATTTTTCTAAAGCCAGGTTTCTTGCTAAAGAAATCAATCTTTTTTTTTTAACAGAAGCATTCTACAGATGCTGAATTGAAGACATGAGTTGTAGATTCTTGGTCGTGTGTGGAACTTTTGCAGTTTGTAAGACTGTTTTCTTTGGGGGATCACCTCCAGTCCTGAAGACATTATATGCTCATTAAGGGCAATTAGGTAATTATTGAGCACATGTTGAATCAACAGTCCAAGAAAAGACGAGGCCTCTGAGGTTCAAGGGTACAAGTTGCTTCCTCTCCTAAATAGGTACCCTTTTTTAATTTAATTGTTTCCCTGTCATCCTCTGCCCTTGTATGGGTGCTTAAGAAGAAAAGAAAATAGTGGAAGGGAAATGCAATCAGCCGAAGGGGATGCTTCAAGCCTGTGAGCTTAAACATTTGTGGAAGCATGTCTTTGAGAGATGAGAACATGGATATTGACTGACTCATACACAACGGGGGTAGAGGAAGCTTGCACATCCATCTCTTTTTGTATTTATACAACTTCAGTTAAAATTAATACAGGACTGATTTCCTTAGAGAAAAATGTATCTCGTACCTGACTCTTTTCTTCCACTATTGATTTATTCTGCTACTTCTTCATTTCTCAAGTTTAACACTGTTGGATGTTTTTAATGAGACAATTATCCAGTTTATTTTTCCTATAAAATTATCCTGCACAGTCAAGTTTCAAATGAAATTGTATAAGGTCCCTTGCATGTGTTAAAACAAATTTTACCAGGACCATAATCATCATTCATGTTCCTAAAGTTTTATATTTTTGCCTAAATAGTACAGGTGTAGTAACATTGAAAATAAATGGATATCTTTTAGATCATTTTGCATGTTACCTCACCCATCGGTTTCTGGTTTCATACTAATGAATTTATTCTTCAATATTTCCTCTCCCCTTTTATTTTTTTTTCTAGCCATTTCAGGTACATTCTTTTGACTTGTTTTCATATGTCCTGACAACTGAAGTCAATGCTGAATTTTATTGTTGGCTCTAGCTCAAAGTACCATGTTGCTAATAATTATTATTTAGTCTGAAACCACAGATTTAATTTTCTCAGAGATCCAGGAATTATTTTCAAGTAGGTTTTAATTCCAAAGAGCTTAGGGAATGCATTGTAAGCCGGGAAACTTTTTAAATGTAGTACAAGTTCATTAGAAAGCCCTGGTTATATGTCTGTCGTACAGAATATGCTGATATTTCCCTGTCTCTTTACTATATTTATTTGATAAAATTCATCAGATTTGGTGGAAGCAAATATGCAATTTCTTTTAGTTTATAAGTAGTCATTCATTATTTACTCTTTGTAGGACTAGAATCTAGAGCCCTGTTCTTGACAGGTCTGTGCTCTGTAACTATGGCACACCCTCATGTCTATTTTATTTCTGATTTTGGACAGGGTGTCCCTCAGATGTCCAGGGTGACCTTGAATTCACTCCATAGCCCTGGCTGGCTTTGAACTTCTAATTCTCTTACCCCAGTCTTCTGAGGGGCTGGAATTCAGACCTGGCTTCAAGATTGTACATAATTTAGATTCACTCTTCCTCTCCTTGAAGCATACACATGTTCATATCATTATTGAATCATTTCTGTTTTGTGCATTTTCTCTCTTCATCTGTGAATTAAACTTTGCCAGTGAGGCACGCTCTGACACACACTGACAAAACTTCAAGAACCTCCCTTTGTGTTTTCTTCACATTGCTTGATTTCCTCCTTAGCATTTATCTCAAACAACATTAGAAAACTCTCATATCAATATTTGTTTTCTTTGTTCTGTTACAGGAGAAACACAGGAACTTTATTTTCTTGACTAATTCTGCGCAGTCAGTAGAGTACAGTGAGTACTCAGGTGTATTTATATTCCTTCTGTTCTTCGTTTATTGCAAACCAACTCATTTTCAGACTCTAAAGTAAATATGTTTATGACTTTAGCTGATAGTCATAGTCTTCGGAATACAGCAGGAATCACTCACCTAAATCTCCCATTACAAACTCTTGACAGTGTAAAATGTCCATTAGTAACTTCTCAAATATACCACTCACAGACAATCAGGTAGAGATTCATTTGCTAGTTTTCATTTTTCATTTCCTATCTTTAAATGCTCTCAAGCGTTTAAACTGCAAGATATCTAAAACTTTAAAAATTTGACCCCTGCTTCTTGTCTTCTACGTGTACTATCTCATTATCTCACGATGGAGGGAAGATAGTTGTCTGCTTCTCTTATAAACTGGTAACAATCACATCTCCATTCTTTTGATACTATCTCTATTTTACAGTTTTCAATACAAGCAACTATATTGGAATGGGTTTTGCCTTCCTCTAACCCTGAATTTATAGTAAGAAACCATTTAATCAGAACTTCACTTATTAAGATATTGCATGTCATCATCTTCATGGATTGACCAAGCAATAGACACGTGAGCCCAGGTATCAGTGAAAATCAGGTACAAATAGCAGGGAACTATTAGGCGTGCAATAGAGTCTGTCTTCTAAAGACACAGTTACTAATCCTGACATAGATGATGTACATTCCTATTGTCTGTTGGAGAATGACAACTAAGCAGAACAAACCCAAGTTTGAAACCATGACATCTGCCCTTACATGTGAACATGCCAATGGCTGTCATCTTTCTCATGTCTGTGGCTATCATCTTCTTTATTCAGGTTTTATTTTGCCAGCCTGGATGAGATTTCATGGATGTTGCTTCCCTGACATTTCTAAAAAGCACAATCTCACAAAGAACTTCCTGATCTTCTAATGCTTACATCCTCTTCATCTCCCATAACAACTCCAGGCAACTAAGGATGGTTGAGAGTAGAAGAAATAGTCTGTCCCAGGGGAGCAAATCCCTATTTGCTATTCAATACTAAATGGTCAGCCCTGAAATCATATAATCATATACATATAAGTAGCATGACATGACTAAGCTGGTTATATTTATTTCTTTAAGAATATGTGTGTATGTGTATCTGTGTGCCTGTGTGTGTAAGGTCAATCAAAGATATATGTTACAAAAATTAAAGAGAAGAAGGCCATGAATAGGAGAAATATCATTAGGGGATGAATATGGGAGGGATTGGAGGGAGGGAAGGAACAAGGGAAGTGATGTTATTATATTTTAATTTCAAAAAACGTATTTTAAAAAAGAGTACACTCTGAGGAACCAGATAAGCGCAGTCATATCCTAGGCTACATCATTCCTGAAAGACTTAACTGACATTTTCTTTTCACTTAAGCCATAAACAATAGCAATGACAACAGTAAGATTATACTTTAGAATGTGCCATGACTTTAACTCCTTTGGATGTCATGAGATTTACTTATTTCCTCTCCGGGATAAGGAATACAACCCCTAGCCCCACCCCCAATTCTGGATTGTCAAATGAAGGGGCTTTCTAGTGCTAGGCAAACACTCCAATGCTGATTCGCCTTTTTGTTTTTATCTCTGCAGACACCATACTTGCCATTAGCAAGTAACTCTCAGTTATTGAAGTTCTCCCAGTGCATGCAGTTTCTGTGGAGACAGTCTATAGATAACTCAAATACCCTTTACATTCATTCAACATGCAAATCCAAGAGTTAGTTCTCTAGAGGGAAAGCAATACAATGTAGTCCCTACACTTAGGACTCAGGGAGCAGAGTCACAAAGCAGGGAGTGGAATGATTATAAGAGCCAGAAAACCAGGACATCTTTTATGAGACATTGCCTTCAAAAAACCAGTGCAAGAAGTTGAGAGGTTCAGGAGTGGATCCGGAGAAGAGTTGGGGTAGAATGGGAGATGAAAACATGAAAATAAATAACATTCTCTAATTCCCAAAGAATTAATAAAATATATTATTATTACTTACATAAACAATTTCATAATGTATTTTGTAGGCTGTCTCAAAAAATTTTCTTGGAATCAAGTATCAGATATCCATAGGCATGGTTAATTTCTTTCTCAATTCAGAATTAATTTAACAATTTGTCTTTTTGGATGGAGATAAGGTTAATGGTTAAGTGTGCTCACTGGTCTCAAAGAGCACTGAGTTCAGTTCCCATCAGTCACATGGCAAATCAAAAATTCCTGTACCGTCAAGTTCCAGGGTACTTGGCATCTCCCCTTTTTTTTGGCCTCCATGGACTAATATTCTGTAGATCAGAAGTTCACAAGAAGGCTGGTTAAGTTAAAACAAAAGAATCAGGAAGACTGTGGTTCTTTCTAGAGCAATCATGAGTTTTCTTACTTGCGGACTCAACTAGGACAGAGAGAGACCCATTTTCTTCATCGTTATGCAGACTGGACCAATGCTAGTTATTAGAATTGCCTGTATTCCTTGGTTCCTGGTTCGATTCCTCCATCATCAGCACTATGTCACTTTTCTCTGGCCATTCAGGTTCTTCATCAAATCTCTCTCTGATCACATGTAGAGGATCCCTATCCATTTATGAACTCAGAGGTTAAAGCTAGGCTCCAGTACTATCTCTATGTCATCCAGAATTTTAATCACACCAGCTAAGTCCCTCTTTAGGGGAATGCTTTTATTGTCTCAGTCAGGGTTTCCCACAGGAGCATGTGCTTGAATACTTGATCCCTGACTGGTGTTAAGATGTTATAGCACCATTAATACTGGGACCTGGGTAGCAAAAGTTGGTCCCTAGGAATAGCCCCTGAAGGGGATATCAGTTTCTGGTTGCAAGCAAAATACTGTGCCTCCTGATCCTCCAATAGGGAAGCAAACAGTGCTACAAGCTCCTGTTCCCAAAATTTCTGAGTCTTCCCTATTGTAGTGGACTATAACCTCTCAACTATAAGCCAAAGTGAATTACTTTCCCATAGAGTTGTTTTTGTAAGGTATTTTGTTACAGGATTGAGAACAGCCACTAATATGGATGCTTGTATCTTTTCACGTTTCCTTATTCTACTGGCCATAAGCAGGAACACTGGCTTGAGTAATACATGATGTCAAAATGGAAGGGTCACAGCGGTGGGTCCACCATGGAGGTGGCACTAACTGTGGGACTAATAGCCTCAACACTATAAAGGCAATTATAACTTTAGGGGACACTGGGCTTTAAAGATGCAAAAAAACAGATGCTCTAGGTCTTAATTGTGATGAACAAAAGAGTAAGTTGACTAATGCCATAGGCTCATCAAGTTCCCGGGTTAAGGTCAGATCCACGAATGGAAAAAAGTAAGTCTGAAATCTGGGATGAGCACATTTGGTTGCGAAAGTGAGGCATAAACCCCCATACTCTCTTAAACTCTCCCAAACATCTAAAGCAGTATTTTCTCTTTTCACAATGAGAGAGAAATCTTGCATGGAGACCATGCAAAAAGTTCCTCTGAAGTAGAATCCTTGTAGGGTCATTTTGCCTTCCTTCCTCAGCTGATCCCTCTGATAATTAGAGATAGGTGTCAGCTCAGATCAAAGACATAAATAGAATTCCTAGCCTGTGAAGAAAACATTATTCAACAAAATTGTACCATAATTTGTCTGATAAACACTCACTTGTTGCAGAAGAACACACACACAAAGTTCAGTTTTAAGAATATCTGAGTGAGACATGCAGAATCTGAGAGTGGACAAGTTAGAACTTACTGGCATAGAATAATTCCGCTAAGAATTCCAGATAAATATTTTGGTAAATATACCTGACAAAATATGAATTCTCTATTAGAATGTTTCTGCAAACTGGAATCTTAGGGGTCAAATGTAAATGAGATATAAGTAGTAGCACATACTTGGCAAAAAATCAAAAACCTGATATGTTAAAGTGTATTTACTATGTGAAAGAAAAGAACCCAATGCCTAATGAGATCCCAAAGGCCAGCCTCTTTGCTGAGGAGAACACTACTAGAGATGGAATAGATAACCTCTTTTAAGACATTTAGTCACTAAAGAGTCATAGGTACCAGGCTTTGTTCCAGATGAAGTTGAAAATCTAGCAGAAGGGAAGTTGTGTAACCATCTCAATAGACAATGAGACTAGAGCAACTTTCCTGTTCTACCAAGAAAGCAAATTAGAGTCAATATTATCACTAGCCTCAAAGGCTTAAATGAAGAAGAGTTATATCTTGCCACTGAATTCTAGCTCATTTTAAAGATGGACAAACACAAATTTAATCAGAAAAGAAATTCTGTTGTCCCTGTCTGGGGGTTGAGATACATTCCCAAGAATAAACACTTGGAATTCAGCTACTGACTTGTTAAGGTTTTATTTTTCCTTTCTGAATTTCCATAGTGACCCTGACCATACTGACAGTCTGCTGAGTGCCATCTAATTGCCATAACAATGGCAGACCAGGCGGATCTAACTAGCATCAGCTTTCGTAAAGCCACACAGGTTGAATCATGGAACCTATAAAACATCAAGGAAAACATTCCTTTGCCTGCATGTCTAAATATCTAAGTTATGTCTCTCCATTGGCCATTAAAGAACTGTTACCTTGCCACTAAAAACAGGAGACATGCATCTGTGTGCTTAAGGATGCATATGAAATTAAATAAACTTGAAACAGTAACTAAAGGTTTAACAGTGGTTATTTTGATCCATATCAGTATTATGTTTACTTGGTATATAAAGTCCATTCCATTATATATTTGTGTAGGAGATAGTGAAAGAGGAAAAAAAATCCTGTTTCACTACTCCCCCAAATATATCTCACCATTAAAAATAAAATTATCAAAATTTAACCAATTACAAGGTGTTTTTCTATTTGAATAATATCATCCACTATTTTCTTCACCGTCTTTAACTACAATCCTACATTTAACCATCTTCACTGTTTCTTGTTTTTAACTATGTGTGTGCGGAATGGTCAACCTCCATTGTCAACTTTGGAAACATTCATTGGATGACTCAGTGACCTTCCTGGGTGTTGTTTTAACTGAGGACATGGCTACTAGGTATGGTGCTTGTAGATATGAGGGAGAGTACAGTCAGAGGCAGCTGGAAGATTCCAGAACAGGGAGAGAAAGTAATAGGTTAAACATGGCTAAGAGACTGAAGTAGGTCACAAGAGGAGTAGGAGCAGGAGAGAGAGGGGGAGAGAGAGAGAGAGAGAGAGAGAGAGAGAGAGAGAGAGAGAGAGAGAATAAGCAAAAAAGAGAGGACTGAGCGACAGATGACCAAGAAGAAGCATGGCAGAAATGACAGGGTTATTGAGGGGGACCCTGCAGGTATCCAAGCAGGAAAGCGAACCCACTAAGTGATGAGAATGACAACTCGGTTCAGGTAGATTTTATCAGTCTGGATCAGACTTGGGGAGTCTGATGACAATTGGTTCTTTATCAGCATATTTCCTGGTGTAATACAATCTCTAGTGCACAAGGAAGCATAATCACATCAAAACTTGACTCATTATGCAAGTCATGTCTTCCAAGGAGATGAGTTCTAGTGATAGGCTGCCTGCATTAGTTTGAGGGAAGTCTCTGGCCTGGCCTTGGTCATACATAGAGGTCATAGAAGTTATTTGGTTTATCAATCATCTCTGGTCCTGGTTGTGGGAGTCTGGAGAGCTCCTGGCTATAAGAGTCACTTATATTGCTAGCCGCCTCCAGTCATGGTTGTAGGAACTTTTTATGACCTGGCCCAGCAGTTAACACAGATCACCAGGAAATTAATAACTTCCAATTCCCAGCTGTTTGAATGGAAGAACAATTTGTTTTGCTTTGTTTGTTTGTTTGTTTTTAACAGGGAAAAACAATCCTGTGTGTTTAACATCCCTGGTTTCTCTGGAGATCTGTGGGCACAAAGACCTTCATGCTCTGCTCCCAACAGAGTATATAAGAATGAAAAGATTGGAAAATGGAAGTCCATGAGCTGTAGAAGGTTAGGGTAGGGAACAGGGTGAGAGAAACTGAGAGGAGCCAGCATGCAAGTAACAGGTACTTGCAATGCTGAGAGAGCCTGGGGGCCCGGCATGTACTTCGGTATGCTAATAGATACCACAGGCAGCCACTTGTCCTCAGTTTCTTTTGGACCTGATAGATATGTCTGTGAGGGCATTTCTAGAGAGGACTAATGATCAGAGAAGACCCCTCTGGTAGTAAATTTAGGAAGCTGATAGTATTGTATACTCTGTTTCCTGGCCAGTATGTACTATGTGGATAATCACAATGGATCAAAACTGAAACATACTTTTCCTGCTTTATAATATCATTTTCAATATTTCCTACAGTGCCAAACATTTAAGTAGCACAGAGTTGATATGGGAGTACCCTCTGTGTGCTGTGATTACCATTAATGAATAAAGAAACTGCCTTGGCCTATTAATAGGGCAGAATCGAGGTAAGCAGGGAGGACTGGACTGAATGCTGGGAGAAAGAAAGGCTCAGAGTCAGAGGGACACCATGGATCCGCTGACAGAGACAGACGTGCTGAAACTTTGTTGGTAGGCCATGACCTCGTGGTGATATACAGATTAATAGAAATGGGTTAAATTAAGATGTAAGAGTTAGCCAATAAGAAGTTAGAGCTAATGGGCCAAACAAAGTTTTAATTAATACAGTTTCTGTGTGATTATTTCAGGGCTAAGCTAGCTGGGTGGCCGGGAACTGGGCAGCGGGAACCAACAAGTCTCTCTCCCCCACACACAGATTTCTCATTATGATTAGATAGTTTTTGGCAAACTGATAACCCCAGACTTGGGATTGCCATTTTTGTAAGCTCTGCCCCATAGAGTTTTTTCATTTGATAAAATGTTTTTATCCTATGTTTCTTCCTTTCTTTCCTTACTCATTCCCTTTCTTCCTCTATTTCTTCATTCCTTTCTTTCTTTATTAAAAACAGATTCTTGTTCTCATACAAGACAACATGATCACAGTTTCCCTGCACTCCCCTCTTCCTTTCTTCCCTAGATCCACTCCCCTTCCATTTCCCTTCAGAAAAGAGTTACCTTCTAAGAGATAAACAACCAAACACAACAAAACCAGATAAAATGGAACAAGGTAAATTTCCTTACGCAGAGGCTGGACAAGGCAACCCAATAGGAGAAAAAAGTCCCAGGAGCAGACAAAGTCAGAGATACACCTACTCCCACTGTTGGACGTCCCACACACCCACCAGGCTAATGGCCATAATATACACGCAGAGGACCTGTTGCAGACACTTGCAGGCCCCATGCAAAAAAAAAAATGATTGAATGATGGTTTGCCATGGACAGTAATTGTGTTTAAAGCTTGTCTAAATGATCACTTTCGTTCTTTAATAATGCTGATGAATTGTGTCTGTTCAAAGGGCTCCATACTGGTGAGAAAATTTTTAAGAGTTCTTGCAGTCCCCACAAATTATGCCCACTACTCCTGCTAATGAGGTGTGAACCTCTTATGTGTATAGAACACTGCTGTTCTGATCTTTATCCCATATAAGTAACACTTAGAAACCTCAGTCTAATTTCCTCCCTTCAAAAGGGCCTGTTGTTGTTGTTTCAAATTTTCACCAATTTCCTTTATTTATACTGCCTTTGTCATGTGTCGATAATGTTGACCAACTTTAGGATATTTACAGATTCACAGCAGCTGCAAACTTATAATTAGATCTTATCAGCCTTGGCCATATGCTTGTGAGCATAGCTCTCTTCCCTCAGCCACCAAGGAGGAGCTAAAAACACTTAGGAATTTGGCAACATTACAGACTTCCGTATTCTTGCTCTTCGTACCGGGATCCTAGATCTCCCCGAGCTTCCGCCGCCTGATCTGTGTAAAAGGCTTTGCCTAGATTTCAGGAACTCATTTACGCGCTATCTATGCAGTGTGTGAGATGGTGATTTCCTCTGTGCTAAGACTGTTCCTGGTAGTGGGCCAAGTAGAACCTCTTTAAGTCCTTCAACAGTTATCTGCCTCCTGAAAAAGAAGCAATTTGTGACAAACTATTTACGCTTACCCATCCTTCCCCACAATTCAAAGGACTCAGTGTTGCAAACTAAATAGATATATTGGGATCTTTCCCCGTACTGATACTTATTTCTGAAATTTTGTTTTAATACTCATCAGACATCAAGTACATACGTATGCTTTACGTATGTATTATGTATGTATGTATGTTTGTATGCATGTATGTTTGTCTGCTTTTAAGACCCCTCTAGCTCGCCTAATATTTACTTTGTAGCCCAAGGTGGCTTCAAATTAGTATCAATTCTCCACTCTCTCTGTCTTACAGGCTTGTGTCACCACACTTGTCTTGAATCAAGTAAGTTTTTAATAACATGAATGCTTGCAGCTTGCCTCAAGGACTACAACTTTTTAATAATTAGATATTTAAACACATTTATCAGTGTAATTTCTGTTTTCCTACATAAGCTTCCTACTAGTAGAAGGAAACTCTGATTCTTTCTTAGCTTTCTTTTTATTTATTCTTCGTGTCTCTCATATCATGCATCCCGCTCCCATTTAATTCTCTGTCCCTTCATATCTGCGCTCTGCCCATACAAGCCACTCCCAAATGAAATAAAATTTAAGAGAAAAAGAAAAAAAAAGGAAAAAAAATTGCCATGGAAGCTGTAGTGTGACCCAGTGAGACACTCAGTAAATCTTTTGGTCCATGTATGTTTACTTGTAAGTGTTCCTTGCAAAGATTCATTGGTCTAGTTTCTGCTATACTGTCAATCCTGGACCCTTACTGGGACTCCTCTTTGGACATCCTGTTGTTGCGCTGCATTGTGGAAATCCTGCAGCTTTGGGTCTGCAGGACTGGCCCCTTCACTTGCTCCCGTAGATCATAGATGGGGTGGATGTTGGGGTGGACCAACTCATAACCCTGCTTGGGTAGTTGCAGGGTTGAGCAGCTCACCAGCTTTCCATTGTCCTCACCAACAGGGTGAGCTCTCTGGCACTGCCCCAACTAGTTCACCACTTGCAGGGATGAGCAAGTGGTGGGGCCTACACCCATCAGGGTCAGCTCCACTGTGTTGCCCCAGGCAAGGTGCAGAGATCACTCACTCTCCTGAGTGCTACAGCTGGAGAGAGGCAGGGCCAGCTCTCCCACCC
>LOEQ01000662.1:378436-407114 GCA_001685075.1 Bramus lutescens | reverse complement strand
CTTTCTTTCTTTCTTTCTTTCTTTCTTTCTTTCTTTCTTTCTTTCTTTCGTTTACTTTGAGAACTTTAACCTTTATATATATCTTTTACACACTGTAAACCATTTAGAGGTTTTTTTACTCTTTGAATCTCTTTTTACTGTATCTCTCTCTTTTTTTGACCACATGAGTCTTTAATTTGCTAAGGAATATGGAGAAGTTTTTTGCCCCAAACAGTGTGTCCATAAACAACACTGAAAAGCTCCTATGGCATTTCAAGGTCCTCGCCAGGAAGCAAGCTGTAACAGTGTGTCCATAGCTCCATAGTCCCGACCAAATTTTAAAGTTCTAGGTCAAAAAAAGCTCAGTAAAACAACTCAAATAAATGCATTGGGATGGGCTGAAATTAAGAGGAAGCAAAGAGACTTTTACAATGAACTTCAGAGGGAGAAGGCATGCTCATCAAGACAGAACGGAGGAAACACAGGAAGCAACGTCATTGAGGTGCTTATTTGGGGACCACAGTGGTGACAATGTTGCTCATCAAACCCTTGATTTACTTGGGACAGGTCAGAGACTTATAAAGAATTATAGTGAAGTTGTTTTGGTCAAAATGCAAGTTTCATGCAATTACTAGTCAGTGGCGATTCAAGGAAGAAAAGAAAGATCTAGTATCTTCTAGCTCAAAGCAGGAATACAGCCATGCTGTCCTCTTTTCTTCCTGGGGGGTGGGAGTGGGATGCAGGATGGGGAGAAGGGGCGAGACGCTAGGTGGAGGCGCATTTGAACAAGGCTGAATTTAGCTTGTATTTTAATTCATTTGTGTGGGTGCTCTTCCTCCGAGAAGACAGAATCCAAATGATCTTCTGGGGAAATTTTAACCGTAATGAAAGTGAGAAAACTTCTAGAAAATACCAGAAAAGACAAGCACCTGGACTTTGGATTTGTAATGTCAGCAGCCTGTTTTCAAGTAAACAGTTGGATCCAATGACATCCCTTGTCTGAACTTTTCCCCTTCCCAGTGTGGTCCCAGTGTTAGCACCTCCTCATCAGACATTGCGCCCTCTTTAGGTCTCATCTGACACCGGTTTCTATAGAGAAATCATCAATTCAAGACTGACAAGCTTTTGCTCTTAGCTTTTGCGCAAATAATAGAACGGCACCTCGGTTTTCTCTAGGTATTTCCAGCACTTCTGACAGAAAAGGTCCCACTGCTAATTCAAACCAGACTAACAGAAGGCAAACGCAAAAGCTTTAAAAGGAAAATCATCAAGGCTGAGGAGGTGGCTTAGTATGTTATGAGCGCTTGCTGCACAGGCTTAAGGATCTGAGCTCTAGCCCCCAGTACTTATGTAAAGCTCTGGGTGTGGCCTTGTGACCTCTACAACCCCAGTGCTGTACAGGGTGGGAAGTAGGGTAGCTAGCCCTGCCAGACTGCTTTCAGGCAGAAACCCCATCTCCAAGGAACCAAGTGCAGACTAATAGAGGATGCTAAAACCCTCCTCTGACCTCCACAAAGAACATTTGCATCCACACGTGGACCGTATCATGTGCTGAACTTGCAGAAAGTTGGCATGGGACTGTGTCCTCTCCTGACTTAGCACCTCGGGAAGTCATGGCTTCCAGGTGACACAGATACAACTTGGGGACAGCCTGTTCCGTGCTCCCGTTGCAGAGGAAATGCCCCATAGAGTAGCTGGATCCCAAAGAGCTTTACATAATTGAGAAATAAATGGCTGTGTGTTAAGCCACTGATTTTCTGTGGTTGGTACATTATCACAGCATGACTAAATGCTTCATGATTTATTCAAAGCATAACTGTACAATTCTAAAACTGACAAACCCAACATCCAGCCTGTAAACAATTATGTGTTACTAGACATGAAAACTGAACTAAATCATTTTGATTTATTAGGGAACATCTTTTTGAAAGGTTATACTGTATACACCCCTATATGATTAGGGTTGATAAAATGACTCTCCCAATCATTGCTTTTGAGACCAGTGTAGTTCAAATGTTTGTGTACATTTTTTTCTCCTGAAAGGTTTAGTTCTACTTCAATAAGTCACAATAAAAAGAAAAGATTGACATAAAAGAATTTTAGTTGGACTAAATTATTGCAACGATTATCATAAAATGGTCTTAAATATGAAGCAAAAATTATTTAGATAAACTATAATAGCTATGCCCATGTTTTGTACTAATTATTAAAATAGTACTTCTGAAAGCCATGTAATGTATATATGTATATATATATATATATATTTGTGTGTGTGTGTGTTATTGCTCTTCATTTCTAAGTAACGGTAACTGAAAGGTTGTATTCTGGGAATATGTTTATAATAAATCAAGTTAAAATGCTCTGAGCAGGAAAGGAGAAAGAGACGGAGATATGGATAATTGCTAGAAAGAAGGCAAGAGATAACCTGAGTGTACTGCCTGAGGGTCAGAGATAAGTCCTGGACAACAAGAAAAGAACAAAGTTGTAATAGAAAGTCTGTAGCATTTGAACAAGGGACACTATTCAAAGCCCCTTTGTTAGCCAAGCAAACGATCTATTTCTGTTTTCTGTCTTTATATGAAAATGAGCTACAACCAAACAAACTCCTTATTTATCTCACCTGTGTCCTTATACAAAAATGAGCTATACTGGCAGCAATGGAGTTTGGATGTAAAATTTGTCCCTAGGTCCATGTCCTAAAATCTTGGTCTTTGTAGGACCAAGATGACCATTAGTAGGAGATAAAGGTACCTATAGGATGTGAGGCCTGATGGAACATGCTTAAGTAACCTGGAGCATGGCTTCTAAAGGGATTCAGGAGACTCTTCCATTATTTTTCTTCCCTTCCCTCCCCTCCCTTCTTGCCTCCCTTTCTTTTTCTTTTTTTTTTCATTTGTACCTGATGACATTCAAGAGAGAGGTATACAGGTAGCAAATATATCAGGATATATGCTTGCTCCTTACAGGATCTTGGGAAACACAGCAGCCTTGTGCTTTTTTTTATTAAAAATTTCCACCTGCTCCCATTTCCTTCCCCCTCCCCCTCCTCCCCCCTCTCCCTCTCCAATCCTAAGAGCTGTCAGGGTTCCTGCCCTGTGGAAAGTCCAGGGTCCTCCCCCCTCCATCCAGGTCTAGGAAGGTGAGCATCCAAACAGACTCGGCTCCCACAAAGCCCATCCATGCAGTAGAATCAAAGCCCATTATCATTGTCCTTGACTTCTCAGTCAGCCCTCACTGTCAGCCACGTTCAGAGAGTCCGGTTTGATCACATGCTCCATCAGTCCCAGTCCAGCTGAAGGAACCATGGACTCATGTGTACAAAGCAATCCAAACTTTAGCATTTGGTGTAAGTGGATTTCCTGGTTTATTGCTTGTCACATTGTCACCCATGTAATATGCCCCCTGGGTGCCCAGAGCAATGAGTCTGTCCAGTCCTGGACTGGAACCTCCATAACTAAACTAGTGTAAGCCTTTTACTCCTCTGCGGGAGTTAGCTCGGGTATTTAGCTCCAGTGATGATGAGCTGACTGCTGCAGGGGCATCTACCTGTTGAACCAGACTAACCTCGTTGATGAAAAATCAGGCTGAATATAATTCATAGTACAACACAATAGGCACACATCAGAGTTCTTCGGAGGAGAAATAAAAGTTTACTGCCCAGAGTTTAAGTATCTTCTTTCTTCCTCCTGGAGAAACAAACTGTCCTACTGGGGACACGATGAGCAGGGTTGGAAATCAGATGTTATGTGTAATCCTTCCAACAGAAAGATGGAAAAGCAGATGAAACCGCGAAAGAAATATACGAACTGAATGCTTAGGGGGGAATGAGAGTGACCACATATCCTGGCCGAAGATTGAGTGAAGTCACTAAAGAGAAAATAATCTTGAATAAGAATTAACTTGGATGTAAGTTCAAGGAGAGCACTTAGACCCTTGGCAGGAGGAACCCTCTGCAGTGACTTTAACAAAGTCCATTTCCTATTACATTGTGTGGGAAGTACCAGGGACAGATGCTGCTTCATTGGTTAGAGGTTATAAACAGCTGTTTTGTATATGTATATGTAACATGTATTATATATAATACTGACATATACATTTTATATTTTTGAAATATTCTCGAGCATCTAATACATAATTTTAAAATAGGATATAATTTCAATACTCAAGGCTGTGGGAACAGGAATATGGAAAAAAAGGGGAAATAATTAATCTAAGAATAGTGATCTGAGCTGTCAGCAGTAGAAATAAATATATTCACCTTTAGCCATTTCATATAAAATTTGTCCACAAAATTTTCCAGCTCTAATCTCAGTTGTTCTCATTGACTTTTGCCCTTATCAGAGTCTGCGCATTTACCAAAACAACTTTAAATGACAGCCCACTAAATTACATTTATGTTGGATGCAAAACAAGCCAGTGTTGATAAAGTTCAGAAACCACCGATGAAGGGAAGGGTATGAAGAAGACATTAGCATCCTTATGGTCATCTCTGCAGGTCATCTTTACTATACACATCTCTTTTCCATGGGGAAGCCTTCCTCTAGTGATTCTCTACTGGGTAGTCTTGACATAATGCCAGGGACTTTTTGAAATATCGTGATCCAAGTTCACAGCACAGTGTTTGCTATTGGAACTGAGAGTCTGAATTATTATTGAGAGCTGTATTATATAATGAACATGAAAGAGGAGAATAAAGATTTGGTTAAGGGATGGGGGAAGATTTACTGATTTGGCGTCAGGAGTAGACACAGTTCTCCCAAGAGAACATTGTAATATTTCTAGTCTATGTGCCCTTGTTGGGGGTCCAATCTATCCCTACCATTGAGTTATCTTATAAACATTTCATCTCTATTTTTCTCAGATTGATTAAAACTATTCTATATCAGTTATAGATGAATATTGGTAAACTATGACAAGAGAGAAATTGGCTTCTTCAGAAGATAAATAGGCAAAGTATATAATACAATACTAACTACACCAGAAGACACATTCATGAATAAAAAGGTAGTAAATTCTATAATGCTCTTCAAAACTAAACCTATTGAAACTCAGAATAAATTTATGGTATATGTATGTATTGACTGCTTCAAAATTATAGTGAAAGTATTCCAAAGATGAATTGTGAGTATAAAGGAGTATATTTAACATGAAACACATTAAGCAACCAACAGACAAACACTCTCTATTGATATTCAACAGACATCTGTGGAGTTTATTTCCATCTTTGGTAGCATTTTATCTCATACTCTGCCTATAATAATTCTATTCTATTATTTTTCAAATCACTGAATATTTGAAAATCTAAAGTAGGAATGGAAAAGTGGAAATAAACATACATAATAAGTTTATAAGATGAATGAGAAGGGGCTCTCTTTGTGTTGTGTTCAAGAAAATGTCTTAGTTCAGGGGTGTGACTAATCCAGAAGGCATCCAAGTGCCCAAGACTGCCAGGGAAAAGCTTCGCTCTACGGAAACTTCACTGCTTACAGAGCTTCTAGTTGTCAAATGAAGGTCTCATTAGCCCAGGATCCAAAGTATGATTTGAGCATCATTTTCACTTTCCTTCTCTCTTTAAAAATGCCCTTTCTCTGCTGCTTGTGGCAGGGGGAGTTTTTTTCTTAAGAAAAATTGAGAAGGAAATAGGAAAAAAATTCCAGTTGAACTCAAATTGAATCCATCCATTATTTGTTCTACTTTTATTAATATATCATAAAAGAAATAGAATTTTCGCATTTTCTCTTCTACTAGGAAGATAAAGTCTGATAAATTATCAAGGCATAAAATAGTGTACATTAGGATCATGATGTTAATGTAAATAAAAATTAATATATAAGAACTTTTTAAAACATCTGCTTTTATCTTGTTAAAATACCTTTCCATAAATTATCTTACTTTAATAAGATTAATAATATGAGTGTGTATGTATATATATAAACTTTATTTATATGTGGGTCTGTATGTATGCATACTACTTTGATACAGATGTCTACATAAGTCCGAGAAAGGCTTCAGTTCTATTGGAGCTGTAGTGAAACGTGAACCACCTGATATGGGTACTGAAAACCACACTCAGATCCCCTGAAGGAATAAGACAAAGGATCCCATTTTCAATCATCTTATAAATTCAGTTCCTCATTGTTTTTCTTCTAGGTCTTTCCTGTCACTATTTGCTGATTCTCATCCTTGAAAATTATTTGCTTTTTGTTTTCAGTGGAGTTATTTTATACACTACCATGCATGAGTCCATTCTTTTTCCACCTATAATGCATTATAACTGTCCTTGGGTTTGATTTGCTGCTCCTATCTGGCTAAGTCAGGGCAAATTATTTTACTGGCTTCTTCTTATTCAACTGGACAATGGTGAAACTAATAAAAGAAAAATAAGAAAATGCCAAACTAACAATGTACAAGGAGAGAAAAACACAAAAAAAGCTAATTTAATAATTCACTTAGCACTTCTTGGGTATAGACAATGATGAGAAACAGCCAATGCTATTATTTAGAGCTATAAAATGAGTTAGTCTGAGTCATGAAAGAAAATAAATATGTAAGTTGAATTTAGCTTGAAATTGACTATTTGAGGGGCTAGAGAAATTATTCAGAGGATAAGAACATTTTCTGGTCTTCCAAGAACCCAAGCTTAGTTCCCAACATCCACATCTGGAAGATCACAGTTGCCTAGAAAGCAGACATCATTCATATTCTGGCCTATTTAGGCACATACATACATACATACATAAACACATTCATGTATGCAAACACATACTTGCAAATAAATTAAATAAAAAATGGATACACACAGACACACGCAGAGAGAGACTGGGCTGGGTGATAGCTTAATTAGAAAGGTTCATGACTTACAAACAGAAAGAACTGAACTCAGTCCCAGGCATCCATGTAAAAGGCTGGGTGTGGTGGTACCAGATCATATTCTCAGTGCTGGGGAAGTAGAAAGAGGCAGATCCCTGGTGATCCTTGGGCACCCACCCTAACTTACTTGGCAAGATCCAGGGTAATGAAAGACCTTGTTCCCAAAACCTGAGAAACAAGTGAAGCTGTTGTCTAACCTACACAAATACATGCACACACACGCACCTATGTACATAAACATATATGCACATACAAATACGAACACACAAAGAAAGATAGATAAGGTTTAAGTGAAATAAATCTGTAACACATGTACTGCCAACCAGAGTGGAAATCAAGATATTAAAGAGGTTATGGATTGATTGACACAAGAGCTGTGGCATTTTGAAAGGGACATCAACTAGTGCTACACTGCAATTCAGTGACGAGACTACCAAGACAGTTTTACATGACGCCATTCTGGTACCCTATTCTAAGCTCAGGTGATGCCGTGTGCCAAACTTACAGGGAAGGAAGAGAGTCATGGGGATTTCTGAATGAGTATTACCCCTGCCATCCTCTCAGCACCCTACCAGGGTTTAAACTGCAAAGATGGGACCTGGGGGGTGCCAGACAGTGCTCTGCACCCATTTACGACTGAGAATTTCTCCTCATGTTTTCCAAGTGAAGTGCGTGTCACCTCAACATGAGGAACTCACAAAGTCCATTCGATAATGGCAAATGCAATGGCTAACTTTATATGTCTATTTATCTCTGTAGTAGATACCTATGCAGCGGGTAGGGTAATGTCTGGGTATATTTAAGAATGTGTGTGTAGAAAAGATTAGCATATGAACTGTTTCAGAGAACAATGAACATCATAGTCCTCAAGATACCTGCACATCCTTTGCTCTTTTAAGAATCTAAATTAAAGTTAGATGGAGGATGAAGAATTCATTATTCTGCTCAATGTGAGTGTCAATGAATCTTTTCCTGCCCTAAGACATCACAACTCTAGGTTCTGATGCCTTGGTTTTGGCCGATTCAGACCCAACCTTTCTGATGAGCCCCAGTTCTCAGATCTTAAATTTAAGAGCGAAAAGAACTGGGTTATCACCAAAATGTCAGTATTTTCATGCTCGATAGTCATAAGAAAGAACCTTAATAATAAACTTCTTACATCTATGTCGATATCTATGCCTTTATCTCAACATATCTACATTACACACATCCATACCTGTAGGTCGTATTGATCCTGTTTGACTAAAGGACTCTGCCAAACACAAAGGGTAATGTTCCATAAGATATAATTCCAATAAAACTTAATGTTTACTAACTTCCAGTGTTATCTATATGACAAGTTGGAGTTAAAAATGAAAGGAAAAATATTCAATTTTAGTTCCTGCCTCTTCATGCAACTTAGACCATGTTCAAATAGTCTTTTCAACTTCTCTCTTTACAGTTCAGTTTGTGTATTTGTGAAAATGTATCCCCTTGTTTAAGAAGATCATCTTCAGATGGGACTTTAATTACCATGGCATGGGTAACTCCTTAGATTCACTATCATTACCAATGTATATTGAACATGTATGGAAAATGGTTACAACATATATATTAACATTCTTCCTAAGTATATGTTTTTAGCATTATAATACTGGAGACACTGTCTCAACCAGGAGAAGCATGCCTTGAAGGAGAAAATTTTCATCATTGCACAAAGCGATTACAAAGTCTATTTCAGAAAATAAATATATATGATACCTGCAACTTAGGGTGCTCTTATACCATATATGCATATACAGGGTTATAATTTTACATAGCAAAGGAAGTCTATTTAGGGATGCTTCTAATGGCAAATCAATTGCCATCTTTTTCATTTATTTTTTTTTTAATTTTACATACTAGGTCCAGTTTCTCCTCCCGTCCCTTCTCCTGCCCTCCCCCTTCTTATACTTCTAATTATAAAACAACTGCTCTTGTGCAGAGGTTGTAAACTCCTTTGAGAGCAAGCACTTTTTATATACCATGCTTAAAGTTCTATTATCCGCCTTTACGACATCGCCTGGTGTGTCGGAGGCCATCAGTGAATTTGGATTGAAAACAGGAGCAAGACTGATGTATAAGAACGGCAGAAAGCAGCAAGGAACATCGTCGTGGATCACTCAGTGACTCCAAACTGAAAACGTGTGTGTCGAAGACTAAATAATTTTATCTGTGAGACAAACCAGATGCATTTTCATCAAATGCCTAGGAATTTACATAAATATGACTCCATAGCCATGTGGCAGATTCCTTCGAGCAGCAACATGAAAGCTGCAACACAATTTAAACCTCAGTTTTCTCAGAAAACTGAAAGCAAGTTTAAAGGGTAAAATAAGGCTCATCAGACCTGTTGCACAGAAATGGTGTTGGATAATGAGAATATTAATCCTATCTTTATTACTAACAGCAAAGATTTATGGGATATTTATTGTGGTCCAAAAGCTATAATAAATCAATGATAAATAATATTTAATCTAGCATCAACAGTGACAAATTCTACAAAATTACTTTGAACCTAAATTAAGAGCATGGGACCTTTATAATTACACTCAATTAAAAAAGAAATTTTCCAAAGTGCTTTGGATTTTTCTATCTGGAATATGCTCATCCCTAAATATCTGACCTATTCTGAGCCATCTCTTCAATTGGAAAGCACAGGAATTTACAAGAATCTATTGCTCTCTGGTCTTTGGAGTAACCATTAAGACTCCAAGAACACTGGAAAAATAGGAGAAAGGGACTCTTGGGAAAAGGGAGGGGAAATGGAGGAAAATTAGTTTAGCACTAGTGGTTGTCTCTCTGGAGAGTGGCTTACACTGTTAAGCTACTTCCTCTCTAAGTCCCTGGAGCTACGGCTGAGCCAGATTGGCTCTATCACTCAAAGGGGGTCTCCTGTGATGAGATGGAACTACACATTCCATTGTGTGGATGCTTTTGTTTCTTCTGTCGAGAGAACACGTAAGGACTCCGTGACTTCTGATGTAAGGCAATTATAAGCTGAGAGCACCATTAGCTAGGCAGAAAAGGCAAGCTCTTTCCATGGCAGAAATGGAGGCTGAACAAGGATGTTTATTGCCAGCCTTCTGCCTCTGTAATGAGGAGCTTCAGGCATCTTTGCTCTGCAATTGAGATAGAGTGCTCACGATGCCCAGTTAGGAACAAATGACTGCAGTCTTTAGTGGAAGTGATGAACTGGAATTCTCAGATGTAAACAAAAATGAGAGATTGATTATAATGTTTGAAAAGGACTTTTGTACGGCAGTATTATAGGTTTCAAAGCAAATGTTTTCAATAAAAATGCTGCCTATTAGCTCCAAGGATTGTAAATTCACTTATGCAGAAATAATAAATTTTAAAATCATGCTACATCGTGTTTCAGAAATTTTCTTTAAGTGTAATTCAGTTCTCATAAATTGTAAATTATATAAATAATGTGGGGTTGTGTATGCAAGTCTTTATACAACATTAATTTCAAAATTAGGGAAAAGTCAAGGAAGCTAATTATAGCTTCAATCATAAACAATAAAATAATGCTAAAAATGGCTACAGTGCTCTTATGGGGATTCCCCAAAGCAATTAAAAACTTAGTAAATACTTATTGAGCATACATCATATTGGGTACTGTTTTAGTGTTTAGAATACATCAGTGAACACGTGTGCTCTGTTTTTTAATAAGCTCATATTCTAATTAGGGCCAAGTGACATTTAAATAATACCAAATAATTAAATTACTTCACATATTAAGGAGAAGTAATGCAGGGTAGATGGAGCCTGGGAGAGAAAACAGGAGAGTTTAATTGCTATAGTAGTAGGTCTCTTTCAAAGAAGATACATTCTGGAAAGAGATCTAAGACAGAAAGTTAAACCTATAGATAACAAAAGGAAAAACATCCTTGGTGGGGAAACAGTCAGTGGAAAGGCCTAAGGGGAAGACATATTCCAGATGTTTGAGATCCAGAATGGAAACCAAACCGCTGGAAATCATGAAAGGAAAAGACCTGTTGAGATGGACATAACCGAGGAATGGAAATAGGACCCAGGCACAAGAGCAACCTAGATGTAGTAGGGAGGGCCTTGGACTTTCCACAGGGCAGGATGCATGGCACTCCCTTAGGGTTGGAGGGGTGCGGGGAGGGGTCTGTGGAGGGAGGGGACTAGGAGGAGGGAAGGGAGTAAGAATTTGGATTGATTTTTAAAGTAATAATAAAAAAGAAAGAAAGAGAAAAAAAAAAAAGCTCTCAAAGGTTTTGGGAAGGACTGCTTTTAGACAGAAATAAACACCCTTATCAGAACCGTTGGGTCTGAGGTACAGCTTTAAAGGATCCCACTGATTGTGATGCCATAGACGAGGCTGAGTGGAAGGAAGCACAGTGTTCAACTATACCAAAGGAGAGCCAGCCAGTGATGACGGTGGCCCAGTCCAAGGCAGGGATGGACAGAAATGAAATAAAGAGCCTCACTAGAAGTCCCCATGCTATGTAGCTCAGCTCTTCACCACAGTCATTGTAAGGAAGTTGGTGACAAACACCACCCTGGCCCCAATTTACTTTCTCAGGAAGGAGGGGACCATTTGCAAGTCATGGGGGGAGATACTCTTGGAGAGCAAAAATCTTTCCTGTAGAGTCTTAGTTTATAGTTCAATCCATAATCCAATCCAAGTAGATGCCTAGTGCCCCCATTATTTTACAATTTTATAATTAGGAAATTTTTATGATTCTCAAAATATCTCCCAATCTAGAATGTTCTTCTGGTACCAGAACCTAAAAAAGAATAGCTTAATCCTTATCTATAATTTGACTTCACCTGCATTTTTCCTTTCCTTGTGTATGTTGTGTGTGTGTGCTTGTGTATGTATGTGAGAATGCATGCACACATGTGATGCTCTGCATATTCATGTGCACAGACATGGAGGCCACAACAAGATGGCAATCACCCTGCTCTATCACATTCCATCCAATTACAGAGATGGTCTCTCACTGCACCTGGAATGCACCTGGTAGGACTCAGCAGCGATCATCCTGTCTCTATCCTGCAGTGTGGAAGTTTCAAGTGTGTATGGCTAAGCCTGGCATTTGACTGCTGGGGATTTAAACTCAGGCCTGAATGATTGCAAAGCCAGTGCTCATGTCTTACCTGCTGAGCCACATTCCCAGGCATCCAGCTACACTTTTTTCTCTACTTTATTTTTTTACTTCTTCAGCATTCCTTTTAGAGTAATACCATTTTTCATCATCATTTACTTATTAGTGATAAACTAATTTACTTCACTGAAAACGAAGTGTAATACAATTCAGTCAATATTGTCCATTTTCAGTAGATAATAATAAACAGGTATGACAGATATTATCTCTAAACTTATTTTCTTCATTACACTAGAAACACTTACCTAAATCTATCAAATAGGTAACAGTAGCTACCACATGGTAAAAATATGATCTTAAGGAAGATTTTCAGAGTTGAAATATAGACAGCTTTTTATCTTGATAAAGTTTACCAAAGGGTCACCCAAGACTAATTATTAGAATTTCTATTCTGGTAAATAAAAGGCTATGTGTAAGCACTTTTAAGAAACGGTGAACATTTTTTTCTGGAAAAGTATGAAGCAATTTGACTAATCTGAATAACTCCAGGAGAGATCTCCAAATTTAATGACTTTTCCAGAAGGCCGAAAGGATGACATTGTTCCCCCTTAAATTCAAGTTGACTTATTAATTAATTCATTTATTTCTTCAACAATAATTAATGCTGAAGTTGTATTATATTTTTAGAAACTTTTAATTTGAAAAAATGCTCACAGAAGGAAAAGAAAAAGAGGAAGTAGAAGCAGTCCTTTGGAAATGTATTTCATAAGTTGTAAGAAAAATTGATTAAATATTTGTGCATGCATTCTTTTCAAATGAAATTTGATTTTTTGGATTAATTTACAAATAATTAAACAGAAAATGATAAAAACACATTTGTAAATCCCCTTCTAATTCTGACGTCATTTGGGAATATTTCCTTAAATTGATCTTCCATGAAAATACAGTAGTAAATATTACTAATAAGATGATATGCAGACCGAAGAAAAGCTTCCTTTCAGTTTAAAGTTATGTCTATTCTATTTTGAGGTCTTCTTATTCTTTATTAGTTTTCATTACCATTAACTATAAACTCTCATCCCCAAAACTATCATCACTCCCTTAGATTCAGGAACCTTACCGGTAAACCACAAGCCTTGTGGTAAAATATAAATTATAAAATATAAAATGATATTCTCCCTGCATATAGTTTAGTTTTCCCACCTAGCTATATTATGACCTGTCATAGGCCAAAATAGCTTCTTTATTAACCAATGGCAATAAAACATATTCACAGCATCCAGAGGGGAATCCCACTTTGCCCCTCTACCTTCACAGTGATGACGAAGTCCACAAGAAATTAAACCACAGTGTTTCTGACTCCAAACTCCACACCTCAGTTAAGTTTTATCTGCAGCCTCGCAGCTTTAAATGAAAATTAGTTTTGATTAACTCTCCACGCCATTTCAGGGAAGAGAATGATGTAGTCTGCTATGTCTAAAAACACGGGGTTAAGATTAACAGGGCTAGGAACATGGCTCAGTGGGTAACACATTTGCCAAGCAAGTGCAAGCACTTGAATCTGAACTTCCAGGATACAGATAAACCTATCTGGATACACTAATGCTCCTGTAGGGGACAGAGTTAAAGATGGAATATCTCCAGCAAACGGAAAACAATGATAAAAACTTGTCTTGAAAAAGGTAGAAGGATACAACCATACCCCAGATTGTCCTCTTTTATGCATACACACACATGCGCGTGCGCACACGTATACACACACACACACACACACACTATTATATTTAGATTTGATGTTTCTTTGATAAACATCCTGACCAAAAGCAACTTGGGGAAGTAAGGGTTTATTTGATTTACGCTTCTAAATCACTATTATCATTGAGGAAACTTAGGACAGGAACTGAAGCAGAGCCTACAGAGCAATGCTGCTGCTTACTGACTTTCTATCATGCTCACATTCAGCTAATTTTCTTTTAAACAGCCCAGGCTACATGCCTAGGAATAGCACAGCTCACAATAGGCTGGTCCCTCCTTATGTGAACCAGAAATCAAGAAAATACTCTATAGCCACACCCTCTCCTTCTCTGACTGCACGTCTTTGGGATAACTCCTTTATTTTATGGACTGTCTGTCCTTACAGTTATTGAATTTCATTCCTCCCAAATGAAGAAACCATCACAGGTCAAAATGCATGTCTCAGTAGAAGTGCAAAGTCTCTAGAGAATGTGATTGGCTTGGCCTTGCTCTGGGGTCCACCACAATACAGTAGCTTGCATCATCGAAAGGAAGTACTAGTTTTACCTAAGTTCTAGAATCAATTCTTAACAAGGAGCAGGGTACAGAGATCTTAAAAAGTTACAAGCGTTAGAAAAACTACGAAATTTGGCATAGTATATATTAGAAAGTATGAGTTTAAAATCACAGCCTATTTATTTTGCGTGTGTGCACACGCATGGGCTTTGGAGCCACTCTGGCAAAGGACACTGGCAAGAGCTTGTTATCTCTCTCTGTGAAGTGGGTCCTTGGGATTAACTTCAGGTTTGGATATAAGCATCTTTAACCACTGAGCAATTTCACCAAAAAGCAAGTTTTAAAGGATACAAAATAACAATACATACAAGTGAACTGCATGCAATTAAATGATGAGATAGGAATCAATGTTTTCTGGCAATTCCTGCATGAACCAGATCAAGTGAAAAAGAAGACAAGGATACAAAAAGATAGAAACATAAAATCAAGATACTGTTGGTTAGGTTCATGACTGAAGCAAGGCAGGGAGAGGGAATGAACATGCAAAATACAGAGGAGAAACTGGGGTAGGAGTATTGTTAAGTGTGGAATAAGTGAAGAACTTTATGGAAGCAGACAGGAAGGTGTGGTTAATTTGGGGGAGTCTTTCTCTGTACTGGCAACTCCCAAATAACGACATGGAGACTTCTTGTTAATTTTGAAAGCTTGGCCTCATCTTATTTAGGCTTGTGCCTAACTAGCTCTTATAACTCAAATTAACCCATTTATATTAATCTACATTTTACCTCATGGCTTTTTACCTTTCTTTCATTCTGTATGTCTGACTCCCTCCATGTCTCCTTGGCATCTCTGCACCTCAATTATCTTCTCCCCTTCCCCTCTCCACGCCTGGAAGTCTCACCTATCCATCATGCCTAGCTATTGGCCCTCCAGCTTTTTATTTTACCAATCACAGAAATACATTTTCACACAATATACAAATATCTCACAACAGTTAATATTACAGGACAAGTAACTGTTACACATTTTGGACTAGAACTTTATAATACAAATAGAGTTGAAGAAAGAAAGCCTGTGGAAACTTTACTGGTAATGTCATCGGCAGGGTGACAGCAAGGAATTAGTCCTTATTGTGTGCACAATCCTAATATGGGAGAAATCAGGGCATAAATTTTTTAAAGCCTTTGAAAACTATAGTGAAAGCTAGAGTTGAAGATACGTTTGTGCCGGTCTGTTACAGCACAGTTGGGTGTAGTCATAAAACATGAGTTCTTAAATATGAATATAAACAGAATAGAATAGTCTATAAATAAATAACAAAATGATAAGGTCACTAAGAACCTCAAGCTTTAAAACAGAAAATTAAAAGACTTTTATTCTGAAAAAAAAGAAGGAAGAATGGAAAAGGGGAAAGGCAGAGCCTCTGTGTGCTAAAAACTCTCCATAAGCAGAATCTGACTCTTTTGCTAAGTCAGGGTTAGTGGAGCATATAATTATGACAAGTTTCCATACAATTAGGAGAATCAGTCTATCAGCTGTTTACTCTAAATATACATGTCTCAAGATTCTGAAAAGCCATGTGAGCCTGCAGCCTTGGGCTAAAGATTTTCTGCTTATTTTATTTTCCCCCCACAATATATTTTTTGAAACTGTTGAAGGGAAGAATTTGTCTAATGGTTTCTAGGTAGCATACTAAAATTCCTCTCCCCTGAAGCCTCGTGAGCCAGGCCCCCACAGTACATCAGGTCATGCTCAACACCACTGTCTTCCATGCTCCTATAAGTATTGCCCACTAATCAGCAATTAAAGCATTCCACAGCTTTTCTAATCCACAGTCTCACGGTCCACATTCCTCCTAACGAAACCGTTGTCAGGTCTATCACAGCAATATTTCAATCCCTGGTACCAATTTTTGTCTTAGTTTGGGTTTCTATCAGTGTGAAGACACAGTATGGCCATAGCAACTCTTACAGAGGAAAATATTCAATGGGGTGGCTTAGAGTTTTAGAGGTTTGGTCCATTATGTAAGTCTATGATATATAAATATGCATACATTATTGTTTGAATACATGCACATCTATTTTCACAAGTATAAAATATATACGGAATTATGGATCTATTCTATTCTATATATAGCATGTATATTATGTTTATACACAACACACAAATATGCAGGTATATACATATACAAGAATGACACTTCTGCAATGTTCTTTCTGTAGTTTAGCACTTGTTCTATTACATTATCCTTAGCTCAGGACTTTCCATCCCATAATACTACCCTTTTGCAGTATTCTGTGACACCCAAAAACACCTAGTCAGAAGGTGTATGCATATCTTGTGCAACCTTTTTCGGTGAAGCTATCCTTTATCATTTTAGTTTGTCCTTTGGAGAGAGGAGTCCAGCTTGTGACCCCACTTGTAATATTTCTCAAGTGTCTCAACCCACTCATCCTTCTTCTGATTGATACATAGCATCTGTTTCAATATCCTTTGCTATTTGATTAGTGTGAAGAGCCTGGTCCCAAGACATGCTTTATCTCCCTCCACCATTTTAGTAGCTGGAACTTACATTTTCTTCCTTCTCAAATTCCCTATGCCACCGGCAAGGACTTCCTAGTCCTGATCATGAACTATGGCTGAAATTCCTTTATGGCTCCTCAACTCAAGTTCATCTTGCAAGCTTAGTCTTCTTTTAGTGCAATACAGGACAGTAGTAGAAGCTCAGGCTAGAGTGGGGAGTATGATTTAAAATTTATTTTATTTGTGACTACTTGAATGATCTTCCATTTGTTATTGACCCAGGTCACCATTTCCCCAAGAGTTAAATGGGTTACTATTGCCACAGGATCTCTCTGAGAACTAAACAGATTATGCATGCACAAACAATGCTTATGTTGTATTATACATACATCAAAACACATTGATACATATATGATAATTTATATTATAGGACACATACACACATATCCAAGTTTGAGTCACAGTCCCTTGGGCATCCTTCAGTGTCCTTTGGAAGATCTAATATATCATAAAAGCTCTGTAAAGTTTTAAAATAACATTTGGTCTTTCACAAGTTGATCAATTTTTTTGCCATGCGAGGTATTGTTATTCATTCCTTAGTATAAAATATGAGAGAAGTACTAATCTGTGCTATGATCTATTTCATTCTGATAATCATGTACACACATGTAGTCTAAATCAATTTACAACATGACTCCTACACCTAAGCTTCAAATATTGTACAATAGGGAACATTGTGAGTCAGAGGACCAGAATACCTTCTGTGAGAAAGGCCTTGTACAAATGTCAGAAGAGCTGTATCTATGAAATCTCAACAATATGGTAATCTAAACAAGACGTGCACAATGACATTACCAGTCAACAGTTCAACACAGATTAGAAATATCTCCCAAAGCTCCACTCCATAGATAAAAAGCAACAGGCAATTAATAACTGCAGAGTGCAAGGACCAGTTTTCTCGAGAGACAAGATCCCTAGTAAGCTATCTGACCCCAAGTGGTCATACATAAACATATGAGAGCAACATTAAATGGACTCAGCATAACTTCTTACATATACATATGCACATATATGTATATATACACATATAGTATCTATATTATATATGCCTATGAAAATAAAATGTAATATATTCATAAACTATTTTGCTATATATAACAATAATATATAGATATACAGCTCTAATACTTAAAGAATGTATATAAATTTGAGAGAAGGTTGGGGACACCTAGGAGGTGGTCTCGAGGAGACCAAAAGATGTAGAAATCATGTGGATACCCTACTCATGTATGAAATTCTTTTTTAAAAAGTAAACATTTTTTGAATTTAAAAATGGCATCACAAAGAAGCAAAAAAAAATAAATCCATTTTTTCTTGGAACACCCATGAGGAAGGAGTAGAATATGTTGACTATATTATGTTCTTCCCATCTAATACATAGATTGTATTTATTTTTTTGTGACAGGATGGTTTATATCCTCTGCTGCCCTAGCAGGTACAGTGTCTGCCTTCTGCTTATACAACTACTTTGAGTGCAAATCGAAATGGCTCTTGTTCTTGAGAGAATACTATTTTTACTTAAAAGAAAACTGACAGACAAGAACAGTTATTCAGAGTTCAGTTTTTGGCAGCAATGTGGTTGAAAATGAGCAAAGTGAACCTGTCAGTTCCAGGAACGCAGCTGACAGGATTTTTCTACTGCTAACAAACTTTAAGCTTTCAGGAGAAGATAAGAATTGGAAAGTCTTACATTAGCTTAGCTAGACTTGCCAAATAGTCAGGGCATTTGTTGATTTTTGTGAGAAATATTAATAGAGTATTTTAAATTATGAAGTATGTCATTATCAGAAGATACATATTTTACTGTATAGATGTTTTCTAAGTGACCCATGCATGGATGATATTGAGTTATGTAGGAAAAGAGGTGTATACACATTTGTATAGCCTGTTCATACCATGGAAAGTTTTACTTTTTCTTTCAATGATGGTAGAAATTCTCAAAAGAGACATTTAAGAAAATCAAAACTTAAAGAAATACAGTATTTGTTTAAAGTACATAATACAAATGGTATACATTACAGAATGACCAAAATTTATTTTCATAGAGTTTTAACAACTGTTGCAATAATAATAATAATAATAATAATAATAATAATAATAACAACAACAAACAATTCTCCAATATTGGTGCACTATAAAAAATCAAAATTATATTTAAATATATTTAAAATGCTCTTAATTTTTCCCATACACACCCAACACTACTTGTTGTGGAATAGAATATTGTTTAACCACGTAAAGTTGTATTGCATTTGTTGTATTGCAGAATAATTGTTCAAGTATGTAAATGTGTTGCATTTGCTTCTGCTGCCTTTGTTTAGTTATGTGAAGGTGTGTTGTTTTTGTTATGCTGTGTTTATTCAACTTTGTAAAGATGCGTTGCAGGTTCACCTTGCCTTCCAAAGGCATCTGGCTGATCTAATAAAGAGCAGACGCCAATAGTTAGCCAGAGGAGGGCAGGCAGGGCTGGCAGGCAGAGAGAAAATGGGAGTCAAGGCCCAGTCAGTCTGTGGCCAGTCAGTCAGACGGGAAGGAAGCAGGAAAGCGGGATGTACAGTTCATAGATGAGGTAAAATGAGCGTCAGGGTAACACATAAACAAATAGAAGTGGGTTAATTTAAGTTAAAAGAAAAAGTTGGCTAGGAACAAGCCTAAGCTAAGGCCAAACATTCATAATTAATAAGTCGTCTCCATGTCATCTTTTGGGGCTTGGCAGTCCTGAAACAGACTGTTAATATCTATTATTAATTGTCCCATCTCTGACACAACGTTAGTCTACTGGAACAGCTGACAATAGATTTAGCACAGACGCCAAAACGGTAAATCAGATTTTAACAATCAATCGGGCGTGAAACACAACATGCAAAACAAGCAATCCAAGCTCCTTTCCTTCAGTTTTCATGGGAGAAACATATTTTTCCATGAGACATGCTATATTCATATGAAATCCCGTGGTTTTTTTTTAATCTTCCTGGTTTGTGCAACACATTGATCATTTGGGAAGTACTTAGGGACAAATAATGAATTATATGGCATGTGAAGTTCATCAGATATTTCAAAATTCCCTGGATGCTTTGAAAAGAAAAAAGATGTTGGGTTCAAGTCAGTCAGTTCTTCTAAGAAGTTCTACTTCCTGCCACTGATCAGTCTTCTAAGCTAAACACAGGGCCAAGAATGTCAATGTCAGAGAATAAAGTTAGAAGTCTATAGCCAGAGGCTAGTGCATTCTTCTGCATCAAGGTCGGGCTCATGAAGGAAATAAATGAGACCCTGCAACTAGGGACAGAGCTGCCTCGATGAATGTATTCAAAGTCAGCTCATTCATAGACAAGCGCTGTCTATTTGAAATTGGAAAATATCAACTTCAGAAAAGATTAATAGGAGATTGGCTTCCATAGGCGAGAAGCTAAGAGAGATAGGGAGTTTCTGGTCACTGGGTTCAAGGTGTCACTAAAACTGTATGCATAAGATCAAAGTAAAGACAGCCAGTCTGGTTATTACAGATACCTCTTCTGTATTTACAGATTTCTGAGAGTAAATATTTCAAGTGCTATCAAATACACAAAAAATAGTAACTAGTGTTTTGTTGCACTCACCAGTTGCAGGTGGAAGAGCAGATTTGTACAGGCACTGTAAAAATTAATGAAGAGGTTCCTCAGGGAACTGGGAATCCATTTTTCTCAATATCCAGCTAAAATAGTCTTGTCCCATACCCGAAAGGTACTTAATGCCACCTTAGAGAAATTTGCTGAATCATGTTCATTGCTGCATTATTCATAATAGCCAGAGATTGGAAACCACCTACGGGACCCTCAACAGATGAATGAATAGAGAAAATGTGGTACTTTCGCGCAATGAAATATTACTCAGACATCTAAAAAATGAAATCACAAATGAAAGGAAAAAATCATCCTGTGTGAGGTATCCTATACTCAAAAGAAAAAAAATGTCATGTATTCCCTTATATGTAGATATTAGTTGTTAAGTCAATTACAAACAAGTTATAATCCATATTTCCACAAGAGCTAGGTATAAAGTAACGGACTTTGGTGAGACAGATATATTTTGCTTGGAAAAGGAAGTAGAATAGATATTTTTGGAAGGATGGGGGATTAAATGGAAGGATCATTTGAGGGATAGAACAGGAAGGGCATACAAAGAAGGGAATGTATGGGAAACCAGCTAAAACAGAGGTACATTTATGGGGTTTATGGAAGCCTAATACAATATAAGATTATTAAAATATGTACATGAATGCATTATAAGTGAAATCATCCAGCAATGGGAAAGACGGGAATGGATTACATCTAATTGATTTGTTGGCCAAAAGAGTCCCATGGAATGCCCCCAACCATCTGTAATTCCAATACAAGGGAACCTAAAACCCCCTTGTAGCCTTTGTGGGCACTGTATGCATGTGATGCACAGATATATAAGCAGGCAAAACTCTTGTGTGTGCGTGTGTTCGTGAGTGTGTGTGTACATGTGTGTGTGCCCACGCAAGCATGTGTGTGTGTGTGTGCGTGTGTACATATGAGAAAATTAGAAATATCCTTTTCAAAACATATACTGTTATGGAAATTGTTTCAAATGCTTCCCTTTTGCTACTCACCATTACTCTGATGATTCAGAAGATCTGGAGATAATTTACTTTAACCAGGTATGTCAGGTCATGACCTATACCAGCGATCAGGTCACATAAACAGGCGGATGCATGTTACTGTGGGGCTATGCTATGTCAATACATTACGTTCCAGGCATCCAGGGCTCTATGTTTTGAATTTATCTAAAACTTAATTTATTTGGAATATATGAGTTCCTTCAGAAGCATGTTTCTCTTTATTCCACCTATTTACTCTCAGTAGATTTTTTTTTTTGCATGGAGGGGTGTGTAAAACAAGCATTTGTACTTTGTAGGAATTTTTACATCATCTCAGAAAAAAAACCACAATATCTAGTTAGCCTTAACTGCCATGTTCCCACAGCCTAGAGTCATCCAAGTAGGAAATCTCAATTGAGGGTTTGTCTGTATCAGATTGGCCTTTGAACAATTGGTCTCTCTGTGTGTGGTGGGGGGGGGAGTTGTCATGATTGTGAAATGATTTAGGAACGCCCTGCCCACTGTGGACACCAGTGTTCTCTGAGCAGATGGTCCTGGCCTTTTATTTATTTATTTATTTATTTAAAATGAGTTAAACATGAGCCTGTGAGTGAGCAAATGAGTAGCAATCCTCCAGGGATTCTGCTTCAAATTCTTCCTTAAGTTCCTGCTCAGCTTTCACCTCCATGGGACCAAATTAGGCCCTCTGCATGTGGGTGATAATTGTGTAGCTTGGTCTGTTTGAGGGGCTCCTGACAATGGGACAAGAATCTGTACCTGGTACACGAACTGACATTTTGGAGTTCATTCCCTAGGGTGGGATGCCTTGCTCAACCTTGGTGCAGGGAGTGGAGTTTGGTCCTGCCTCAAGGTGATAGGACATGCATTGTTGACTAGACATGGGAGGTCGTATCCTTTTGCAATGGGTGGATGTGGGATGTGTTGGGGGGAGCAGGCAGGTGGGGAGTTGGAGGAGGAGGGAGGGGGAACTGTGATTAGTGTGTAAAAAGAATAAAATATTTTTTTAAAAATTCTTGCTCGGCTTTCAGTAATGCACTATAACCAGGAAATGTAAGCCTCCCAATCCTTTTCCTCCCCAATGTTGCTTTTGGTTGTCGCCTTTTATCATAACCACAGAAAGGAAAAGAGAAAGCAGGATTACATTTGAATCCTTGTTAAAGCTGTCAACTTATGTTTTTAATAAAAGCAATCTATTGGGCCAGAAATATTCTTCCGTGGATAAAGGTAACTTTCACCAAGTCTCACAGCCTGAGTTTGAACCCTGAACCCCACACAGTGAGGACAGAGAATCAACCCCATAAGTTGCCCTCTGACCTCCACATGCAGGTGTGACAGGTGAGCACTCATATACATACACACAAAACATAAATAACTATGTAATTCGAAAAAAGACATTAAGAGACTGTTGCTCAATAGAAAATACACTGTGGCCTAACAAGATTATCCACAGAGATCTCAATTTTATAATAACATTTGCTCAAAAACATGTTTGCTCTCTGAGAGCATCAAGAAATAAACAAAGGCTTTTTGTCAAGATATTTAACAATGTATAATTAGGTATTATGGGTCTCTGACAGATGTGGGGGTGGCCATTTGTAAATCTACAGTCATTATCACTAATCATTACCTCTTCATCTTTCTATTGCAATTATTAATGGGAGTTTCCCAAACATAACGCTGTTATTTTATCTGCCTTTTCCCTTTATTGTTTTGTTTCTATTTCCCTCGTGATATATTTTCTTAATATTCTTACCCGAGTTCACTCCCATTCTTTACTTTCCCTGTTTCCCATGCTACTTATTAATTGGACTGAAAAATTATCTGATTGCATCTCTGATGAACTGGATACTGGACAGATCCTTGCACCTGTTACCAGCTTTCTCCTAAATGATCTGACTGCATTTCATTAATGGTGCTTTTAATGGCTATTAAGGAAATGAGAATTTACAGCCTCCTAAAGGAACACTTGCTTATTTGTATAACTGTTGCCTCCAAAGTGTTTTCATTTGTTCTGTTTGTTTGGTGGGGAATTGGGAATAGTTGGACTCGGAAGTCATTTAGTCACCCAAGGAAAAGCAATCATCTTTGCGCTCAGAGACTAGCTCCCCTGTACTATCAAGGCACATAATCTTTCAGTCTACAGAGCATCCAACTAAATGACCCCTACCGGTCATGAAAAATCGTCTATGTTGTGAAAACACACTCAAATGTTAGTTTACTGACTTATCATTTAAAGAAATTGTTAAAAGAATATGAAAGATATTCGAGGACTTTTAACCTTATGTTCTAAGGCCATATTTGTGTTGCCAAAATTAAGAATAATGTCAATGGCAAATTGCAAAGGAGAACAGCCAATATTTACTACTCACTCAGAGTCAGGGGCTATGGTAAGCATTCTATACATTTGCTACCACATAATTTTTGCAAACATACTAATCACAACCTTTTTCTCTTTCAGCATCCATGGATTTTTCAGCCTGTTTTCTGACACTTTGAATGCATCCTAAACTCACATCCACTCAAGGACTGGCATAGAAAGAAGCTGCAATAATTCTTATGCTACAGCCCATTTGACTCCCTTAAAGGTCATCTTTGTAAATCAGAAGTTCCCAGTTGTGGAAGACACTCTGAGTCCAAGCTCAGGATGGGCATAGATAGGTTTAGACAGAATTAGAATGTTGCAAGGAACTTATAACTCTTGTGAGGAGCGGATTAGGAGTGCAGGAAATGACAGAGAAACAGGAATAGATTCTGGGATTGTGAGCATACATCATGAAGACGCTAAGAATTTTGGAAATCATAATAAAAAAAGAGAAGGACCATTGGCAGGGTGTTGTAATGTAAAGTGATGAAAAGGAGAGAATTTGGAAGGTTGCAAGGTGACAGTCACAAAAAGTGCTGCAGCTAGTATAATCTGGTGCTTTCTAAGATGTTTGAGAACAAAAGGAAAAGACACATGGCAGAAAGCCTTTGGGAACAAAGCACCCAATAAACCATACTAAATTGTACTTACACATGGAAAGGGGAAAGGCCTCTGTTCAGGAGGAGGTAAGAGAAGAGCGGTGTCCTGCAGAGAAACAAGGAAGCAAGCTTCTCTTGAGTGTGGAACCCGAGATGGTCATATCTGCTCCGTGGGCAAACATGATGAAAATTAAAATTCCGGATCCCTATCCAAAACATACTTGCTGATTCATGCACCTGCAGACGGGAAAGTAGATCTGTATTTTCATATTTCTTCCGGTGATTTTAGAGACACCTTTTGAAAGTATTTATACTAAAACACAAAACTAGAAGGCTGTCTGGAGAAGGGGTTGACATTCTGGAGTTTATTCTGATGGCAGCACAAGAGGCCAGAGAACAAAGGGCGAGACACTGCAGGCACCAGGAACTCGAGAAGCAGAACAAATTCAAGTGGTGAGGATTGTCACAGACCTTGAACTTCTACTGGTGTGTGGGATTAATGCCACTCATCATCATGGACCCTCCGAGGTTAATAGCGAATGACTTAGGTTCAAGGCAAATGAAAGTATCCTACGCGTTTATTTATTGAAATAGCTTCTCACAGTGTAACCTAGACTGTTCTGGAAACAGAATCATCCCACTTCAGGCTAGTGAGTCCTAGAGTTGCAGGCATATGCTACCATCCCTGATGGAGAATCCATATTATAAGAACAATGTGGAGTGTGTATACCACCGTGGAACTGGATTTATTTTGTAACTCCTAACTAGTACCAGAGCAGAGGGAACCAGGGCTTCCAAATCCAAATACTCATTTTATTCTAGAGATCTACTCACTAATGACATCTTTACCTAGTCAGAAGCCTTAAGGATATAACAGTTACTGTATCACAACATTTACCAAATCTATTATCAGCTGTGAGGATTAAAATAGAATAAATTAATAAATCAAATTTCCTCTTATGAATAATAAGTATAAATGACATTACAAAATCAGATTATGGAGCCCAGTCCTTGAATGAAGCCAAGATTAATATTAATTAGAATATTACAAACACTGATCCTATGATCTAACCTTCTTAGCAACTACTTCCCTGCTTCTGCGTGGGAGTGTGATGCCTTTAGAATCACTGCATCAGAACAGCGCTTATTGGTCCCAACAGGACGACAGCCTCTGTTGTATGCTTTACTCTGCACCCTGATGTCACCAGTGGTTCACACTCAAGCTGCTGTTGCTCACCAGGGATTTCCCAGCATTCCTTTCCTTCTATACTAAGACAAGACAAGAACTAGGTAAAGGCAACACTTAGCATCATTAAACTTAGCATCACTAAAGCTGAGGACAGTGTGCAAATGTTCCCAGCTTCCAATTATTACCATGTACACCTTAGGCCATCTATTCTGCGCTCATCTGTCAAAATTGTTATTCACCGGCTCATCTGAAAGCAGACTTTCTTTTGGACATAAGTATACATGGAATGTTGCCTTTGCCTTCTTCCTTGGCTTTTATAGGGACACATATGTTTATAAATGTAGGTGGATACGTAAGCATGTACTCTTTTGCTTATTATCAATATTGAAAAATTCCCAGATTGTGTTTAAACACACAGGTTACATCAATATACCAGAGACATTGCAGACAAAATATGTCTTCCAGGTGACGGTAAACCCTGATCCTCCTGCCTCCAACTTACCAGTACAGGAATTAGAGATGTATAGCACCACATTCAGCCTTCATTTGTTTTTGTTTCTTGTTAAATCAGATACTAGATTATTAAATTCTACAGAAAATTCATACTATTTTTTCCAAAAGGTTATTTACTTGTAACAAATTTAAAATAAAAAAGGAAAAAAGTGTTCCATATTTCTGTTTAATTTGATCACGGTTGCACAGTTAATTGAAGAACATAAAATGTGCAAACTCAACTAGAAGTCAAAAGCAATTCACACTCTGCTCTCTATACAAAGTCCACTTAAGATGCATAGACCCAGGAAAGACCAGCATTATCTTTCTGAGCAAACTCAACCAAAACTTCAATCTAATCTAGGTAATGATTTAAATGCCTAATATAGACTAATTCCCTTAAACTCCATTAAGATAAAACCCAAATGCATTATGTTTCAGATAATGAAATGAGGACAAAAGAAATACTTGTCCAAGATCACATATGTGGTCAACATGATAGTCAAATATGAGCTAAAGAAGGATTTCATTAATGAACATGTCAAACTGAATGGAAAAAGGGCCACAAAATCTCTACCCTACATGAAGAACTACAGACAACTGAGTAAAACAGGAAGCAGGAGAGGAAGTCTACCCAGGAAAGGGCACACCACTTGGTTGTGGAATTTCTATTGTTCAATCCTGAAAATGTGCGTAGAAGTAATTTATATAGACTCCAACAGGTTATATTTATGAATATATATATATATATACAAATACATATATGTATCAAATAACAATTGGTGGGAAAAAAGAGACCATGAATTTGATGGAGAATATGGAAGGGGATATGGGAAGGATTGGAAGAAGGAAAGGGAAGAGAGAAATGTAGTAATGAAATTATAATCTCAATACTGAGATAAAAGCTTTTGAATCAGAAAGGGTTATTCCTCACAGCCTTTTAACCAGAGGACCTCTAAATAAAGTCATTTGGTAACAGTTTCCTCATGTGTACAAGTAGGGATAGCGGAGTGCTAATGGGGAATGTTTAGAACCATGTCCAGTTCATACTGTGTTTGCACATAGATTGATAATGTGTGTTTCTGTTACTCTTGGTATCTTAAAGCCTAACGACTTGGCATATGCCATTCGTGTCAATTTAGTCCTTACATGCAACAGCCATAGCTTTTCAGAAATGTCCTTAACAAAATGACATGTCAAATTATACTTGGTTATATATACCTGCCCACACGAAGCCTCTTCAACCTTCAAAACTTACTCTTAAGATTTTATTTTTACTGATATAGAACATTACTTTGAAGCTGTATTTCCTGCTCCACTGCTATTGTTTCAGGATGTATTGTCTTATACAATCTCTCGCTCCTGACATCATGGGTCAGTTCATTCTTTGTTGAGGGTGGCATCTGCCTGAGTGCTCTATCTGTATCTTTGACCTCTACCAATTGCCTGCTAAGAGCTCAAATCCCTTCATCAAGGTATAACAATAGAAAGGGACTCCAGACATTGCCAATGACTGCCATACTCTTGAAGATTTTTGTACCCAAACCTGTATCTCTTCTTGCTTAAGACATCTAGTCAGCTACAGTAGGTTTAGCAAAATCATCTGCCAAGGTACCACAAGATCAAATTTAACATACCATAGGGTCTACATCAATCTGTAGCATAGAAAAGGTGCCAAATAAGCATTGGTTGGTAAATTTTGGAATTATGTCCATTGCACATCAGAATAAAAGTGACCATTTGATGGTAAACTGGAGACAATATCATTATGTGCCACACAGGAGATTTTGATATGAAAGTAAAAGCTACCAACAGCTAGGACAGGTTACCCAGAGATAGCACAGGCTACACAGATACACAGAGTTAACTGTTAGTAGGGGTCACACAAAGATGGTAGAAAGGAAGACATACTTCTGGTTGTCACTAGGAAACATTTTTTGTGTTTTTTCTTTTTTTTTTTAGGCCAAGGCAGTTTCTTTAATAACCAATGAAAGCAAAAGCAACACAAATACAGAAGGACCTCCTACACCATTTCCCCTCTTCTGATTAAACAAAAAGGAAGGCTTTAACTTTAACATAGTAAAATTACATATAGCAAAACAGTTATCAAGCAAGAATTACAATTANTTATCTTTTATCATAACAAAGGAAAACTATAACTATCTATCTATTCTTCAACTCTATTAAAGACTCCAGAAGGATATAATATTACCTAAGTAAACAAGAAGTAAGCAACTTCCAAAACTCTAGAATTGTCAGAGACATCTTGCTGCTTGTACAGTCACTCAAAGTTCTGTATCTTTTGGGCATCCATCTTTAGCCTTCAGGCCATTGTGTCCAGCAGAAATTTCCATGAAGTAGGAAATTTTAAAGACAGTTTAGTCACTTTCTTCTGTGTCCTGCCAAATGTCTCTCAAACTCTTTCCCTTGCCCTATAATCACTGATGATTATCTCGAATTTCACCATAGAATCTTCATCCAGCGATGGATGGAGATAGAGACAGAGACTCACATCAGAGCACTGGATTGAGCCGCCAAGGTCCAGTTGAAGAGCAGAAGGAGGGAGAATGATATAGATATGAATAACTTGCATTGGTATGGATTTTAAGGTCAATTTTGTTATATGTATTT
>LOEQ01000662.1:365126-377711 GCA_001685075.1 Bramus lutescens | reverse complement strand
TGGACACAGAGAACCCGCAGAGAGAGGACTGTTGAACTTGCCTAAAGGTGAGATAATCCTTTGGGCGACATAAAAGAAAAAAAAAAGAAAGAAACAGCTTCAGCTACTTACAGAGAAATCATCTTCTTCACCAGAATTCTGGAAGATGAACTCAGTTATATTCATAAACCATAGTGCCGTGCACCATGGCAAGAGGTAGGAAAGCGGCTGTCCACTCGAACAGCTGCGCTGCTGTCCCTTCTGAGGAGAGCAGTCAAGGGCAGGGGAGGGAGGAACATTGTCTGAACTCTTTGTCACATGTACGCGTGTCGTCCTGGAGGCTTGAGCTCAGAGAACAGACTGTGGTGGTTTCAATCAGTTCCATGATAGGTTTCCATTTATCTGTTTTATCAACTGGTAAACAGGAATGAATTGGTGAGTATCTATGCCTGTATACACAGAACAAGGAACACAACTCTCTCCATTCTCGCGGGACTAGCTGAAATATAAAGAATGGAGCTAAATCATCCCTCCCGTGGTGACACTTTTGACGAGTCAGAAAATGACTGAGAATATGATCAGATTTTAAAGAAGCAGAGGGAGGCAAAGGCAGTGGGCTTGCTCTCATGAGTCACATTTGATGTCAGCTCTGCTCTTTTTCAACATCTAAGAAATTAGAACAGATCTCCTTTATAGAGAAGACAGGTTGAAGCATTCGCTGCTCTTGAAAGGTAATTTAGCACTGTCAGGCTTAAGACTTGTCAGAATTCAGCACAGAAATTGTGTTTACTTAATCCAAAGATCAGAGAAGTCAAACACATTTTGGTGAAATAATAACAGGAAGAGTCCCTGTCTCAGAAAAGAGATCTGCCAGGCTTCGAAGAAGTAATTTACATAAACATTGTAAGCGGCCTGTGTTAAAAGTCCTCCCTCGACAAAGCAAGTTTTCATAGGACTTAATCATGAAAATATCTGTGGGAAACGGAAGTAGAACGAGAAAGTCAGGTAAATGACGTTGGGAGGCATGAAAGCACATTCTTGAAAAATCTTTAGCGTTTTGTGTAAGCATAAGAAAAAATTTACTTTCAATTGCTTTTAAGCAGGCTGGAAGGAAAATGAAAGGCTTAGTAAATCGTGTGAGTCATTCAATGCCAGAACTCAGTGTTTTCTTCAAAGTGTGCATACTGAATAGAGGACACACACACACACACACACACACACACACACACGCTTCCACAGAATCCCCTGTAGTAGACTTTGATTAGAAACAAGATTATTTGAACGGATAGCCTTTTATTATTTAGCTCTTTATTATTACCTGCTCAAGTTCACCAACTTCCAGACAAGCGTGTGGCTTTGAGACTCTACTTCCTTAGAGAGTTTTCTGTGGCTTTACATTTGCAAACAGATCAGTATGGACTGAGGAGTGCACACTGGACTGTACCACCATTATTATGCTTGGTGCTGCGCAAGGGATTTAAAACATCCCTGGGAATGACTGGAAAGACAGACAGCAATCACATCTTCAACCAGTGCTGCTTTCTTTTTCTGCAGAGGAAGCTGTATCCTACCTTCCTCTGACACAGACTCCCACAGCAATGTTGGGTACGTTGAATAATAGAACCTAAGCTGTGTCTCCGTTGCTTAGGTGACTAAATAGGAGCAGTTATTAAGTACAACCAGTAATTCAGTAGATTTAATTTTTCTCTAGTCTTCGACAATTTTCATGCCTTTATATGAACCCCATTATTCTCTTTCATAGTCTTCCCAATTTATTTGAGCTAAATCTCTCATTCCCAATAGATTGCCATTACACTTTCCCATCTTTATTTGTCATTTTTGACTTATTGAGCTTAACTCTGGTTGCTTGCATGAGCAAGGAGAGGTTATTCACCGGTACATCAAAATCTAACCACTAAGCAGTGGCTAACACTACTGAGGAGAGTGATTATCTCTCCTCACTGTATCCATCAATAGTCAGTGGCTCCTAAGAGAGGGTTGGAGTCACTCGAGTCCCTTCACCCTCCACAATGGATAGTCTCTGTCGGGCTCTAATCACACCTGCTATAAGTTCATGAATGGAACAGCCATGTTCCGGTGTGTCCTGTCTTGTCACAGTGCTCCTGATTGTCTCCTGACTCTTAGGTTGTTTCCACTGCTCCTCTTTCACAATGTTCTCTGAGCTTGGACTGGGAGATATACATGCCTCATTAGAGCAGCACACTCAAAAGTCACTTGTTCTCAGCACCGTGAAAACCTGTAGGTTTCTGCCTCACAGGGAAATAAGCTTCTCTGATCTTGCCTGGTATATTTCCTACCAGTCATGTAGCTGTCCAATAATCCGATTGCAGCTTGAGTTCTTTATAAAATGATCTTGGAATGTAATTCTGAATAAAACACATCACCATAGTCTAGGATACATCAGTCATTGTTTAAGCTATTTAAAAAATCTGAAAAAGAGGGGGGGTTGGACAAAGTAAAAATCAGGTAGGATGGATGTTTGGGCTGCTCCTCAAACAATTCCTCAAGGAGCTATAGAGTAATTTTAGCCAACATAGTCACTGCGTACGACATGACAGCAACCCCTGTGTCATATACCCTGACCACACACAGGATGATAACCAAAGGGGCTGGTGACTGGAGTCCTTGCCAACTGCAAACCCTGTGGCTAGACAGCAACTCCTTATTTGAAGGGATGTGGGTGGTAGATGGTCATGTCTACCACAGACTGTTAATGCCTTCATTTGATTTAAAAAATCCTTTCACCACGAGGTCTCAGCAAACACTTGCTTATTTGTGTACGCATGCAGAGAACTAAACTGGAAGGGCCTGTGAAGAATCAACACATGAAGTCTTGGAGCGTTGGATCAAGCTAAATACAATTTGCTAGCTTCAAAAAAAGGCTGCAATGTTCTCATGACTATTCCAAAGAGATATTTCTAAAATTAACCTCACATTATAAAGCTCCACTGCTATGCTTTCTAGTAACCAAGTCCTATACCCAAGCATGTGCAAGGAGCTATATTTAAACTCAATCACACACACACACACACACACACACACTCATACACTCACACACATACACACAGTCACACACACCGTGAAAAGAACGTGTGAAACCATGGGAACTCACTGAGAAGAAAAACACTTTAAACAGCAGGTGGAAAATTGAAAAAGACAATGACTGGCGGTGAAAATGATCAGTAATTCTTCATCTACAAGACAGGAAAGTTTTAAGTAGTGACTAATGAAGAGAAAGGTATTGATTGGAGTAGTTGAGGCTAATTGTTATAACCATCCCTACAATACGGAATAGTCTAATTGCATATAAGAGGTGGGTGGATAGTCATAATTTATGAACAGTGCTTTTCTTTCTAGTGCCAGATGACAGCAGAGATCCTTACTGGGTTCTCTTCTTTTAACCAACCAAATTTCAAATAAGTGTTCTACTAATCCTTTCACAAGGGACCCCTGTGATATAAACATGGCCCCACCTGTCAACATCATCAAGCTAGGGAACGGATTTTCAGTGCCAGGATTTTGAGGGACGAGAGAACACCATACCACACAATATCATCAACATACAAATGGGGCAGGATGTGAGCATGGAGAACACAGCAGTGAAGGTATTTGCTCCACTGAAAATGGCTTGCTCCAAACTCAATGATGTTTTGCCAATCCAGCAACACGTTTGTCTCAAAACAGTAGGGTGCTCACCCTGAGTTTACTCATCTCTCGGTTTTTTGATTGTATGTTTCTTGGCTGTAGTATATGCAATACATAATGCAAATAACTCAGTGAAGGCTAATGGATATAGTGACACAGAGGCCAACTGGGCCATCACTTTGTCATAGGCTTATAAAATACTACTGTAATGAGAAAAGAGGCTCAACCTTGACCTGCTGTGAATCACTTCTATTGTATCATAGCCCACGGCATGTCCTTGGCCATGCCTCAGCTAGAGATGGCAAAAACATGTCATCTTTCCATGTGCCTAAAAGCAAGGTTAACTGGAACTTGACAGCCCACCTTTTCCACCCAAATGTCTGCTAGGAACAGCAAGAGAGCTTAGCTTGGTAAGCGTGTGCGAATCTTTCTTACATCCCTCCGCCTTCAACTCTAGCATAAAGTGTTGTATAGCTGATTGATGTTATACATGCCCAATTTTGCCATCCTTTTCCATGTTTTGTAATACTGTGACAATGCTGATATCGCTGCCAAACACTGGGTGGAGGAAATGCTGCGGAGGTGACCAAGCCAAGAGGGTTCCCCAGAATCAGAATTGTGGAGAAATACTTGAAACTTGCTCTGTGCCTACCAAGTTCAACAGGCTTCACTTCAGTTTCTCCTATTGTTATTTTCTTAATAGATTCATACATATTAAACATCAGCTAAGCAAAGACAGTTTTGCTTTACAACTGATGACTCTGAGGGTCATCAGTTACCCAAGATACAATGAATTTTGGCTGAAAAGTAATTTTTGGGCTTACCACTTGCCTCTCTCACAGGATATACTAATCCTATAGGGAACCAGTGCCCGCTTTGATCTAATTATACTTTTAAAACCATTTCTTGTGGAATATTCCTTTATACTGTGTGAATATGTCACTGTGATTTGTTGAATAAAGAAGTTGACTGGTCAATAACTGGACAAGTAGAGGTCAGGCAGGAGGGTGCAAAGAAGACGAGGAGAAAGAGTCTGGGGAGTAGTCTGGGGAAATGCAGAGGAATCAAGGGGTCAGCTTGTCATATTGAGAAAGGGTACAGAGCCATGTGGCAGACTGCAGATAAGGAAATATGGATTCGTTTTAAATGTGAGAGTTAGCTAGTCAAAACCTGGCGTTATTGGACTATCATTTATAATTAATAATAAGTTACTGTGTGGTTGTTTGGGAACTGAGCGGCAGAAAACATAAGTCAGCCTATGATTTCTTAGGTGTACTCAACAAGCGATGTGAGCCACACTGGCCGTACCAGTATTCAGGAGCCTGAGGCAAGAGAATCACTTGTAATATTAGACCAGACTGGGTTACACAGAGAGTTCCAAACCAGGCAGCACTGCTGTGCCAAAAAGAAACAAGCATCAGTAAGTTGGGTATTTCCAAAGTTTTCAATACATTCATTACCTGTACTTAGGCTAAAATGGGACAAATATCTTTTCCATTTCATATAGTTTTTCAGGTTTGCCCAGCTCAGGAATTTTAAAGCAACTCTCAAAATATATTTTGCTATCTCAACTTCCTCCATCATTATCTTGATATGTACTGGGACTTTCTTGATCCATAGCAATAGATATAGAGGGTATATTATTCCAGTCAGTGATATATGACATATACATTGTTTTTAAGTTGTCCTAAAAGAAAGAAAAGCATCCACAATATAAAATTATGATCATTTTTGTCAACAGAACGGTTGGACTTATTAAATACTGTATTTGACACAACACCAACAATTTCAGTAACACAAATGCTTAGCAACAAGGAAGTGATCTCAGCTGTCTGCCTGAGAATGGATTATGTTTTTCATCTGTAACAGGTTTGCATATTTTCTACTACAGTAAGACATTATTTCTTTTTCAATTTATCAAGAAAACCCCAAATGAAAAAAAAATTGATATCATCCTGCTTCAGTTCCACAACTGGGATTCAGGTAGTAAGTGTCTCTACATCTGCTAGAGCAGTTGAAAGACCCATTCCTTTTCTTCTTCTTACCTCAATACAGTTCCAAATGTCAAGAGTCACAGGAAATATGGACTAAAACAAAGTCACTCTTCAAAGCTGCCAGCCCCACATCTGCACCATGGGAAAGGAAACGTTCAATAAGGAAATTAAAACACAGATTTTTTTAAAGGATTCGGGGCGGGGGGAGAAAGGAGGTTTCGGGTTGGCATGATTACATTGCAAGGTCATGCTGAACTTTGCCAGTTGAAGATGACCTGAAGAATTATCTTCACGGTGTAAGAATATGAACTAGCTTGTCTTAACACTCAAAAATATTCAGGGACTCGTTAAACAGAATCTGAGTTCCTTGCGAGTTGCCACTCAGTAAAACTGGCTTGCCATTTTTTCTCCTGATGATCCCCCTAATACCTAGAATTTTATCAGCCTGAAGCCAAACACAGTCATATCTGATTCATGAAGTACAGACTTCACACCTCCATAAATGAGTCAAACATGTGGAAATATATACTAATGACATTTACAACAGTATCCAATATAGAAGAGCAGAAGAACTTCCCTCACAAAGGAGAAATCCTTCTCTATTGTGCTGCTGTTACGAAACACAGAGATAAGAGGGGTTTTCAGGAGTCCCGTGTGTGTTCACAGCTTCCACTTAAAATCTTAAAACAGCTTCAAAATCATCATAAACCTATGTGTCCATACATATAATTCTACTATTATAATAAAAATAAATGATTTTTTCAGTTTTTCCAATTAGAGATTTAGTTTTCCAAAAAGGGAAATACGTTTGATTGTTTTCCTGTCTTTAAATATGCTTGCTTGTATAGTTGATGTTGTGTGCTTGCCGCTGAAGAGCATGTAAACACAATGTCTGTTTAGTTCTATACTGAAGACTAATACCCACCTTCATTTCACAGTTAAAGGCGTGGACATCTGAATTCACTGTCTAATAAGGACTCTTCAGGATGGTCTTTACCCATTCTTTAATGAGCTTGTGCAAAGAACACAGAACTTCATGGAAGGCAGCAGAGATAATGTCATCCCCCACCCCACCTTCCAATGGCCCATCATAGCAAAAAAAAAAGTTCATTTGCTACAGTTTCCTTATTTATTATTATTATTATTATTATTATTATTATTATTATTATTATTATTTTATTACTTTAAAAATGTCAATCCAAATTCCCACTCACTCCCCTCCTCCTACTCCCTCCTGACACCCTCCTACCCCTCCCCCCTCCAATCCTAAGAGAGGGCAAGGCACCCTGCCCTGTGGAAATTCCAAGGCCTTTCCTACTACATCTAGGTTGAGCAAGGTATACATCCAAAAGAATAAGATCCCCAAAACCTAGTACATGCAGGAGAGACAAATCCCACTTGTCAGTGGCCCCTCAGTCTGCCCCAACTGTCAACCACATTCAGAGGATCTAGTTTGATCCCATGCTCGTTCACTCCCAGTCCAGTTGGAGCTGGTGAGCTCCCATTAGCTCAGGCACATTGTTTCAGTGGGTGAAACATGGTCTTGACATCCTTGCTCATAATATCACTCCTTCCACTCTAGAGCTGGACTTTGGGAGCTCAGTCCAGTCCTCCGATGTGGGTCTCTGCCTCTGTTTCCATCTGTTGTTGGACAACGGTTCTATGGTGATATTTAAGATAATCATCAGTCTGACTACAGGGCAAGGCCGGTTCAAGCATCATTTCCTCTGTTGCTTAGGGTGGTAGCTGGGGTCATCCTTGTGGATTCCTGAGAATTTTTCTAGAGTCAGGTTTCATATTAACCCCACAATGGCTCCCTCAATCAAGATATCTCATTCCTTGCTCTCATATCTGTCCTTCCTCCGTCTCGACTATCCCATTCCCTCAGGTTCTTCTCAACCCTCTCCTTCTCCCCTTCCTTCTACCCCGAACCCCCATGCTCCCAGATTTGTCAGGCGATCTTGTCTGTTTCCAGTTTCCAGGTGGATCTTTATAAGTTTTCCTTTGGGTTCACCTTATTAGTTAGCTTCTCTAGGATCATGAACTATAGGCTCAGTGTCCTTTGTTTATGGCTAGTGTCCACTTATGAGTGAGCACACACTATATTTATTTTTTTGGGTCGGTCTGGGTTACCTCACTCAGGATAGTGTTTGCTAACTCCATCCATTTGCATGCAAAATTTAAGATGTCATTTTCTTTTGTTTTTTACTGCTGAGTAGTACTCTAATGTGTAACTGTGCCACACTTTCCTTATTCATTTTTTAACTGTAAGAAAATATCAGTAACCTATACCATTAAGGACAAATGAGTAAAGTAACTGAGCTTATATCAATAAAGAACTCCATGCAGTATCCAGCACAGAGTGATAGTCATAGTCGGGATAACAACTTCCCCTGTCCGTATGCGAACGCTGGAAGTTTAGGGATGCATCTCCTTTGCAAGGAGATGCAAGGAAGAAGGAAGGTAGTAGATGGTACTAAAGTTACTAAATAAATGACTTAAACAAAGCTGGATTGTCAAAGAACATGTACACATGACTGATGGAATCACAGGGAAGTGTTGGTGTCCTATTAACGATACTGCATGAGAAATCCTTGACTGGCCATGGCTGCAGTAAGAAAAAGGGTATGGCCAAGCAGTGAAGGAAACTTCAGGCTGCTGGGAAAGGCAAGGGCACAGTTCCTCTAAAGAGCTGTGAGGTAAAGGCTGCCTTGGACTTACGGCCTCCAGAACCTTAAAGAATGAATTTGATTTATTTCAAAGCATCAAACCGATGTAATTTTGTTATTTAGGTAATCAGGAAACTAAGAAAGCAGTTAATCAGCAGCTGCAACTTGTGATGTTGAACAAAGGAAGTTCTCCGTGGGAATAGCAAGTGGCCTTTGATGTCGTACCTGGTGAGTGGACGCCCTTTGTAGGGTTAGGGAGAATATAACAGGAAATAGTATGTCGAAATTAAGACAGGATCCAAGAATCAATATGCATGCAAGAAAAATGTCACAATAGAATAGTTTGTATACCGAGTATATGCTAGAATAAAAAGGAAATCATTCAAGACAGCTCTTCAGGAAATGAGGCGGGGTGATGGCCAGATGGCTTAACAGGCAAAGGTTGCCAAGCCTGATGACCTGAGTTCTGTATAAGACCCATACGCTTGAAGGAGAGGGCTACTGCTTGCAAATTCCTCTGCGGCATCCATATGAGAGCCGTGCTACACCCCCACCCTTGCACATCTCCCCGCATATACAAGTAAATACATGCTTACCAAAGAAAAGTGAACTGAGGCAGAGGCAAAGCATCACATCTTGTTGGATGATGCCAACATATTTTGAACACACAGGCATGCAATTCAAAACCCACTTTCTGAGAGGTTGTAGTAAAGAGTTTTTCTAAGAACCATCATTTTCTGAGAATTTAAATGTGCTTATTCTTTTATAGACCTGTTTGACATTCGACACAGTTGTATGGGCTAAGATACACTTATACTTATTTCATTAAAATCTAACTTTTAGGTAAGTTAATTTGTCAGAACCAGGAGGGGAAATTGACAGACCTAAGATTTGAATTCACCTTTCATCCCATGCTCTTCTGTTACATCCCACATGCATGTTTTTCAGGAATAAGTGATTGGCGGATTGATGGCATGCATGTTACATGGTTAGCCGTATAGCAGGCATTATGTCACAGTAGTGAGCTAGAGAAATGTGTTTCATCTGTGCACGAAGGATGAAATAAACAGAAGGAATAAGAAGATCAACGTAAACAAGGAAGGTTTCATCTGAGTCATACTTGGCAAGTCATAGCCGACTTCCAGCAGTCACATCCGAGGGATGGAGGAAGACCTGGAAAGCGAAGAAAATGGCATGGAAGGAAGTAGCAACAGAACAGACCAGGGTGCCAAAGAGAGGGCGGTTTGAGAATGTGCGCAGTGAGGAAGGTGACAGGGGAAGTGACAGGAAATGGCTGAAGAGGAGGTAGGCAGGAGTCAGAGACTTGATGCCTGCCTTTCCGTCTTGCCCTGTTAATGAGGTCAGTGAAAGCGGGGAGTGTCACCAGCACACTCCCAGTTAGGCAAGTGCTGCCTTTCCAATAAGGAGCCCACAAGGGCTCCTGCTGCAGGGGCTCATCAGTTGATAGGAGGTGGTGGGACACTAGGAGTGGGGTTCTGCCTTTGTACAGATCTCTTCACTCTCGTTAACCTCTCGGCTTCTGAAGGGAGCAGTTCTCGGCACCACTCATTTCTGTTACGACGCCCTGCTTTTTGGCATCCACAAACAAGAGAGCTACAGAATCATGGACTAGAACATCCAAATTCATGACCTACAGCAAACCTCTCTTTTCTTCTTTGATTATTTTTTTAATTTGTTTTTTTAGTTTCATTTTACATTCCAACCACGTTCTCCCTCTCAAAAGTCCTCCCGCCCTTCCCTTTATCTCCCCACCAGCAGCCTCCATCCACTCCTCCCAACAGGTTAGGGCTCCCATGGGGAGTCAGATATATTAAGTTGGGACACTGCCAAGCACCCCATGAAGCATGATTAATAAAAACTCAGGGTCAGAAATTGAGGTTCAACCTGAAGACCTGAAAATCAGAACAGCCAGCCACTGGCTCTTACCTCAAGCTCAGGCTGAAATGGCGATCCTGCTTCCAGGAATCTCAGAATGAGACTGTGTCTGAGAGCTGTCTCCCCTGTCTTATATTCCTTTCTAAGGCTGAGATTAACGTGTGCACCACTGAAATTAAAGGCATGTATCACCCGATTTCTATGGCAACTAGTGTGGCTACAGGGATTAAAGTTGTGTGTTACCATAATCTGGTCTGTAAGGCTGACCAGTGGGACTGTTTTACTCTCAGATCTTCAGGCAGACTTTATTTATTAAAAAACAATTGAATTGCCACTACATTTCCCTTTTTTGTCTAAAATTAAAAAAATGAAAGCTGTAACTAATATAAGAAAACTATACACCGTAAGTACAATAAGTATATGCAATTAATAAGGCAATAAATCAATCAACAATGTCTAGTCCATTTGCATTTGACAAATTCAAAAAAATTATTTCATATCTATCCTATCTTGGTGAGTCCAAAGCCTTATACCTAATTTACTTTCTATCATAACTTGCTTTCTGTGTCTGGTAATCTATATCTATAGCTAGCTAGTCTTCAGCTCCTTCAGAGACCCATGAAGGAAATAATATCAACTGAGCAAACAGGAAGTGCAAGCAAGTGACTTCGAAAAAATGTGATAATGACAGAAACAGCTGGCTTCCTGGACAGTCACCCAAAGTTCCTCTGCCACCATAGAGAATGGGCTCAAACAAGCTAGCTCATGCACCAGGGATAGATACTGGTCCTACTTCCAGGGGCCCCTCAGGTAGTTCAGGCTTCACCACTATCTCCCACATACGTGTGGCCTAGTTTGGTTCCATGGAAGCTCCACAGCTGTCGGTCTAGAGTTCATGGTTTTCTAGAGCTTGGTTCAGCTGTCTCTGTGGGTTTCTCCATTATGACCTAGACCTCCCTTGCTCATATATTCCCTCTTCCCTCTCTTCGACTGGATTCCTGGAGCTCGGTCTGGTAGTTGGTTGTGGATCTGCTTCTGTCGGTTACTGGATAAAGGCTTTACGATGATAGTTTGGGTATTCACTATTCTGATTACAGACAATAAAACTTCTTTTAACAAATTAGCCATCACACACTTTTTGCTACAACGGCAGACAAATAACAGAGGGTACTGCTTGGAATAGGGGATGGAATGGAAAATGCTGCAGTCATCTATAGAAGTGCCACAGATTGATATTACTCGTACGTAATGGCAGTAAGGTAGGACATAAGTGCTGCATTGGAAAGCTTTTTAAAAATGATTTCCTTTTTTTTATTTTAGCAGAACTGCTGTAAAGGAAGAGAGGTTTGTGAGAAAGAAGGCTTCTGGTTTAGTTTATTTACAGAGGACCTTGACCGGGAAGTGTTTTATAAATGATAACAATGATTTTTTTTTTCAAGCTAAGGAAGATGCAAACACCTGTAAGATTTTTTGAGAAGGCAGATCAGCCGGGAGTAAGCCCAAAACACAAGTCTGACTCTCAAAGAAGAGGTGTGACCTGGATATAGAGTCGGTTCCCATTACTGTGATGATAGCAATTATGCGCAGAGCGGGTGATAGAATCGACAAGTTAAAAAGAGGAGGGAATAGATCCAAGGGCCGAGCCCTAAGGCTCAGCAACCATTAAGACAGAAACAGAAGACAGGGTTGCAGAATAAATGGAAGTGGCAAGGAAAAAAGAAAACAGAGAAACGTGTGGACATTTTTTCATGCTGATTTACCTCAAGAATCTTTACATTTAGCTATCTTTCCACATAGTATTCACTTACATATCTAAGCATATTCTATCCAGGGTCACCCACAGGGCTTTCAAATGCTCTTTAAGAAGTGCCTATAGTTTGCTTCCTCTGAAAGGGGTGAGGATTACTGGCTACTTGCTAAGTAGCACCCAAATCTTTCCCTTCTGTGTCCTAACCAAGACATCTCTGAAGTTCTTGCCACTTAACAGAAACTCAGTAAATGAGTATGTTTAATAAATTTCTAATAGTTGTTCAAAAAGCCATTGTTACTTGAAGTAGTGGTGACATTAAACATGTATGCTCTGCAAGAGTGTTCCGTGTATTCTAACAGCCCAGGTCCTTCCTAGTGATGGAATTGATTTTTAGCTATTAATTAATTATATAATTTTGTAAAATAAGAAGGAAATCCCCTACTTTATATGCCTGGTTGATTTTATAGATTTTTTCATTTATTATAATTTTGCTATAAATTATTGAGGGGAAATGAGGCTCCCATGAAATAACCCTAGAGGACAACTTTGTCCAGGTTTTCCCACAGTGAGGGGTGCACACTGTAGTAATAAGGGGAGCGGGCCCTGCTTTTCGTCCCGCCCAGCTCCCGCA
>LOEQ01000662.1:345283-355332 GCA_001685075.1 Bramus lutescens | reverse complement strand
AGTCTATTCTTGGGGGGTTGCTCATGGCCAATTAATTCCCCCTTTTTGTTTTTGAAAGCAACTTCTTTAAGGATCGATGGGCACGTTCCACAATGCCTTGACCCTGTGGATTATATGGCACTCCATGTAGGGAGGAGGAGCTGTTGGAGTGGGGTTGCATCTATGGTCTTGCTCTCCTTTTATCCTTTGTTTTCTGCGTAATTTGACTATTTCAAAAGCTCTTTGAACTGTTTTTATAGCCTCCTCATCATCCTTGCTATCGCTATCCCGTCCCGACTGGTTAGAGTCAGGGCTGTCAGACTCATCAAGCTCAGGGAAGCTGGGGTATAATGTTGCCTTTTTATTGTCTTTACCCTTTTTCAACTGGGCTTTCTCCACAGCCTCCTTTTCTGATCTCTCTTCCTGCAGCATTTCTAATGCAGCCTGACCATTTTCTATTGCCTCACTACACCATTGGTCACTCAGGCAGCTTTGTACTAGCTTCCAAACAGGTCTAACTCCACCTTTTAACGTTCCTCGCTCGAAAGCAAAGTCTAAATCCGTGCCTAATTTATCCAATGATGGCAAATTAAGGTAGCCCGTGGTTGCAAACCAGGGAGCAACCAGATCCACTTCTCCCAGAAATTGTTCAATGGTGCTCCTTTTTAACTTCAGACCCTTAGATCAAAGTAGCTCATTAAGAGCTACAAAAATGGTGTGCGATGAGGAAGCACCCATCTTGTAAAAATTTTAGTTTCACTTTTCCTGTCCGCTGTGATTGCAGCTCTACTGTTCCGCTCTCCCTTTTTCTACAGGTGAGAGTATAAAAACCCGCTTTTGTTGCGGATCCCCAATCTTGCCTGAGGACTTACCGGAGCACCTCCTGACTGCCGCAAGTTCTGAGCTCCGCGGAGAGAAAGCGATTCCCCGCACGGGCCACCACTTGTCGCGACCACCCTCGACCAGCAAGGAATAACGCAACACTGGAGCTCTTCTCGCAAGCAGTTCATTCAGGAACCTTGAACAATCTTCTTCTTCCCCCGGGGTAAGCCTCTCCCAGCCCTTAAGTAGGCCTGGACTGCCAATCCTAGACTGCCAAGTGGGCACTGTCCATAGGTCCACGCATACGCAAGCGGCTTATGACCATCACACGATCTGGTCTTAGCCATATATGGAGTTGTTTTTCTCAGAGAACACTCGCTTTTGGGATCATGGGGGGGGGAGCCAGCGCCATCTTTAAGGTGCGGCTCCACGCAGCTCTCTACACTCCCCTGTACCCTGCCCCAATCCATTCCTCCTCTGTTTCTGTTAAGAAAGTGGCAGGCCTCCCATAAGTGTCAACAAAACATAGCATATGGTATATATAGTTGCTATAGGACTAAGCTCCTCTCCTTGTATTAAGGCTGGGCAAGGCAACACAGTATGAGGATTAGGGTCCTAAAATCGAGCCAAATTGTTAGGGATAGCCCCTGCTCTTGCTGCAAGGAGTCCCGTAAGTAGACCAAGGTACACAATTGTCACACATATTTAGAAGACCTAGGCCCATCAAGATGCAGGCTCCCTGGGTGTCAGTCCAGTCTGTGAACTCCTGTGAGGCCAGGTTAGTTGTTTCTGTGGGGTCCTTTCTGATATCCTTGACCCTCCTGGCTAGTACAATCATTTCTCCCTCTCTTCAGTAGAATTCACTGAGCTCAGGCCAATGCTTGTCTATGGATCTTTGTGTATGGTTCCATCAGTTACTGAATGAAAATTCTTAAAGGATATTTTCATATCCTCCCCATAATTGAGCATCACACACACACACACACAAACACAAATTCTAGACCTCTTAGTTATTTTTAATTATAAATTTTCTATTAATTTTACATACCATCCATTGTAGGAGGAAGAGGAGGCCACTTTGCTCATCCCGGCCTCCCAGAGCCAAAATAATTAAACAGAAACTATATTAATTAAAACACTGCTTGGCCCATTCACTCTAGCTACTTATTGGCTAAGTATTACATCTTAATTAAACCCATTTCTATTAATCTGTGTATCGCCACGTGGCAGTGGCTTACCAGCAAAACACGTCTATCTCCAGCAGCGGATCTATGGTGTCTCTCTGACTCTGCCCTTTTTTCTCCTAGCATTCAGTTCCATCTCCCCACCTACCTAAGTTCTGCCCTATCAACAGGCCAAAGCAGCTTCTTTAACACCACACTGCAATGATTTGTCGCTGTGATTCGTTTAATAAATGAGCTGACTGGCCAATAGCTGAACAGAATAAGATTAGGCAGAAAAACCAAACTGAGAATGCTGGGAATGAGCAAAGTTAGAGTTAGAGAAATCTCAGCCAGACACAGATAGAGCAGGAGATGAACGTGTCATGCTAATAAAGGTACCTCTCTGTGGGCAAACGTAAATAAGGAATATGGGTTAACCTACAATGTAAAGGCTAGTTAGTAATAAGCCTGAGCTATGGGCTGAGCATTTATAAGCAACATCAAGCCTCTGTGTCAGTTATTTGAGAAGTGGCTGCCGGTATTTGGACAAGTTGGGACAGCAAATCTCCATTTACTCTACAGAATGAGTTTACAAGACAGCCAGGCTACAAAGAGAGACCCTGTCTTGAAAAGACAAAAATCAAACAAGCAGACATTGTACACCAGGATATGTAGATAAGATTCTGTTGCCTCTTTCCTGGGTTTCATGCCACTGATTTCACCATCACCTGGGTTGGTAGAACATATGACAATCAGCAATGAGGGAAAGACCATGGGTTTAGTGCCCAGTTCAGTGGGGAGTCCGGTTCTAGTCATTTGGCACAATGTTCTTATTATTGCTTTTTTTCCAGATAAAACCATAGGTTAGCTGGAAATACCTATTCTCTTCCAGAAATCATCTGTACCCAGAAGCACCTACTTTACAAGTTTTCTGGGGTTCCCCTTAATGTTGTACATTACTGATTCTGTGCTGCAATGAACTTTTATTAGGCTCAAAGTCATGCACTGAGAGTCTTTAGCTATTTAAATATTACACATAACTTTTATTATTTCATTTTATTAAAGTTTTAGATTATAAATTTGGGTTCTGGGAAGATGTCTCATCAGTAGAGCAGCAATTGTTGCTCTTGCAGAGGATGTGGGGTTGAATTGCAGCTCCCAGATGGTGGCTTATGACCATCTGTAGCTCAAGTTCTAGAGCATATGATCCTCCTCTTGTGCCTCCTTAGGTACCAGGCATGCATATGAAGTACAGACTATATAGAGAGAAAATATACATATAAAATAAATAAGCCATAAGCTATGGGACAAAGGTGAAACCTTCCTAGACACTGAGTTTGAATAGGAGCTTCAAAAAGTATTCCTGATCTTTTAAATTTGTAAAGCATTAATAGTAGTTAAAATTTCATAAAATATGAAAGGATCAAAAACAGCTTGTAATGAGTAGGATTAAAACATAGTCCCAAAAGATATATTTCAATCCAAGGAATCTTTAAATACAACACATTACATAGAAAAAGAGACTGCACATAATGATTGAATGGAGGATTTTGAAACATGAAAGAGTTCATGGAAATGGAGTCAGGAAGGTAAAAAACAGAGTCTGTGAATGAACTAAGAGAGGTTGGCCATAGTCATTTGAAGTTAAGGGAGGGACCACAAGTTGAGGAATGTAGGTAAATCCTGAAACTGGACCAAGGAAGGAAATAGACAGTAGACCGCCCCCTTGACAATCTAGAGGGATAAAAAAAACCTTTATATATACTTTGATTATAGTTCAAAATTCCATTTCTTTCATCTAAATTTCAAACAGTAAGATAAGTTGAATTGGTGTAAGCCATGGATTTTATGCTGGTTTATGGCAGAAATAATCAGAAATGAATGTTCATTGTATTGAGTTTTTTTTTCTATTTTCTTTGTTTTCTATTGCTTTCCCATCATTGTTTTTCTTAGTGTAGTTAATCTAGAGATAAGAAAGCATATGAAGAAAATCCATGGGATAAAACTTGCTGACGTCTTTCTCCCTGGGTTTTTAGTTTTATGAAATAAAATACATCTGTCAAAAGTATTGTTATCATAATACAAGAATCAGAACTGAAGTGACTACATGAAACAGAGACTTATCCAAGTATGAGCTTCCAATACTAACTTCCAGCAGATTGTACAATTTTATGATAACATACACAGACTGTTGGCTACTAATTCCCACACTGAATTCCCTTTGGAGCTAGTATGAAGCAAGACAGGGAAAGAGCTATTCCACAGTTTCTCTAGAGATGAATGGGCCTCTAATTTTAATTCTTTGCTAGTAGCGGCTTAGTGTTAAACACTTGTTCAAATTGTGCTAGGTGTATTCAAATTAAACAATTTTTAAAAATATCTGAAACACAATGTAGATATCATCTTTATCACACCTTTGTGGATATCAATGTAGCAACACATGTCATTTCTGAAGGACTGGAAGGTTTCAAGAGCCCCACTTATTCCGGCATTGAATGCCTTTATGTAGACAATGCAGACATTCTCATGTCAGCAATCTCTTTCAAGGATACTTGCTTGTGTTCTGTTTGCTTGATCTAAGTTGCATTTGGGTAAGTAATCAAAAAGATCTAGAATGATGGACGGCAGCAGGCAAGAGTGACACTGGAACAGTGGCTGGGAGCTTATATCTTAAGACAGACAGCCACGCGGCATTGAGAGAGAGCATGGGGTTTTTCAAACCTCAACAGTCATCTCCAGTTACCCACCTTCCCCAAACAAGACCACAACTCCTAATTCTTCCCTAACATCTTCACCAACTTCAGAGCTATGCTAAACATGTTAAAAATCTAATAAAGACATGCTCCTTTCTCAGCAGCTCAAATGTCAACCCCTGTGACTTCTGAAGCTCTATCCAAGAGCTGAAGGGCTAGGTGCCTGAGAGTCTCTCTAAATGATCGTCTGTGGTGGAGCTTCAGAGGGAACAATTGTGTTTTCCAGAAAGGCTTTGATTTGCCAAGTTTTCCCCTCAAGAGCTATCTGTCTCACTTAACAAGATTCCCTTAATGGAAAGGGAACAAATATTCTAGTTATTTATCAGTAGATATTTGCTTAAATGCCATCTCTGGCAAGCACCTACCATTTGCTATTCTATCTGCTAACTCAGATGGTGATGCTCCTTAGCCCCATGCTATGTGTCTGTAGTTATGGGCATCTGAAGTAGGACTATTAACTCCCCGTTGACTATCCCTTAATTGGCCAATCTCCCTTGTGTATCTTACTTTTATTTTTTCTGATTGCCTAATGAATAGGAAAAGAGAAGAGTGAGATTTTAAGTCCACAGAACAGAGTCAGGGAATTCAGAAGCTGAGATCACACACAGAACATCTTGGGATGGGTTATAATGATGCTAACATTAACCATAATTGATGACAGAGGTTTTATTTGCTTCATTACAGGAATGATGCTTTGTGGTTTATACGCCTGCTTAAATTTACAGATCCAGTAATGCACTGAAGTGAGATGAGATAAAAGAAACTATCACAAACAGGTGCAGTAGCATGCTCAAAAAAACTCTTGGCAGGAAGCAAGCCATGACTTAAGCTCAGATATTAGGAGTCCAGAGTAAACATATAGCGACTTCATGCATTTCCCATTTCTAATTGGAATTACTTAGAATTTATACAAAGGCTGAATGCTGTCTTCCTTGTTGGTATAATTTGGCAGTTGAGCAGCTGGGTCTCCAGGAGATGATGAGTCTTTTTAATCCAGTAATTGAATCAGGGGCTTTCCAAGCTGAGTAATGTTTCGTGGTGCTAGCATAAGCAGTGTGACCACAGTGTGTGTGTGTGTGTGTGTGTGTGTGTGTGTGTGTGTCTGTGTGTGTGTGTGTTAGCTCTGTGTCTCACAGCCTAGGCTTGTGACAGAAAGGGAGTGGGGTGGGGGGGCAGGGAGGGAGGAGGGAGGGAGGAAAAAAAGGTAGAAAGGAAGGAAGGAAGGAAGGAAGGAAGGAAGGAAGGAAGGGCAAAGGATGAATTTCTGTTGTAGGTATAACATAGTGCATCAAAAAATAATATTATTTGAATTGTTTGCATCCCCTTCACATTAAACACACACTAGTAGAAAATGAACTGGTTTTTAACATGCTTTTGGTTTTTTTTTTTTTGGTTTATTGCTGGGGATGAAGTTAATGCCTCTCATCTAGAATGGAAAAAGAAGTCTGATTAGTCTTAGTCACTTAAAGCAAAGACACAATCTTGTTGATGAATAGAGATCAGGCTCTCCCTCCGTCTTCTGTTCACTGGGGTTTGGTGTCATCGCTTGCCTGGTGTTTTTCCATTAGTCATGGGATTTTTTGTTTGTTTACATTTTTTATTTCAGTAACTCACATAATGAAGGTCTTTTTTTCATCACAAGTATTCTGTTTAGTTGTTTACTGTGTTTTAAGTCCATTTCACAGATTAGTAAGCAAAAACAGAACTAAGAGCATTGTTCAACTCCATATTTCTGATAAGTAGTGGAATGAGAATTTGACTTCAGAACCCCTTGTTGCCACAGCTTTGGACCTAATGTGGGTAATAGTTCATTTATTCATATGATGAAGTAGAGACATACTTTTGAAGTCAAGGGATCTAAGCTTTGAATTCAAATTTGGTGCACTACCCTTCATTCAGGCAAGGTGTCTGACTCTCACATCCACACACAAAGACCTGCCCTACTTCACTCAGAAACTGAGTCAGATGCACAGTAGATCTTATTTACACAAACACACCAATAATTAGTAATGATAATTAGACCCCTGTAGTTCTAAATTACTCCAATAAAATTAAAATTCTGGTCTCCTTGAATGTGATCAGAGTCCAGTGTATCTCATTGACCAGAATACGAGTTTAGGCAATAAAGATACATGGGGCAAAATATTTAGAAAAGACATGACTGAGAGTATAATTACTTTGTAGATTGGATGAGACAGAGTTCATTGTATTCTTTGATAAGAGACAGAGCAAGCAGTTTGCATTTAATCTGCCAGTAAAGGTGTTGCAGAACTTTTTACAGAGGTATGTTTAGGTCATTACTTTTTATTCTCTTTTTGATAGTGCTATACAGAATAGCATAGGAGAGGGGGAAAGTGTATGTCAGCAGAAAAAAAAAATGATCAGATTGCTGCTCTAGGGGAAGTCCAAAGTGATGAGTTAGAGAGATGGTAATGAAAGATACTGGACAGATTTGAGATAGAAAAGGAAGCCCTATGTGTATTCTGTAGGCTGGGTTTCTAGATTAATTGGGAGGAAGGAGAAAAAAACGCTTGAGCTTTACAACTAAATTGTGAATGCAGACTACGAAGACAATGTTGAGCACATATTGTAAAGATGGCAATGAGCAGTTGAATATCAGAGCCAATGGAAAGTGAAATCTCTGCTCCCAGAGAAACTGAGAAGCCACCTGGAACTTGGAAGTGTGAAGGTAGAAGGCAGAGAAGAACTTCCGAGCTTCCCAATGACTGATGAGGCAAGGGTCACAACTTAGTGTGTTCTACTACCTCTGCACCGTGGTATTAGAGAAGGAACATTTTGGAAGAGTTTGAAGAAAGTGGAAAGGATGGCCTGTGGGATGGCAAGGTGTGTAAGGGTGATTACTTCCTGGCCTGATAAACTGAGTTTGACCCCCAGGGTCGACATAATGTCAGGAGAACTGACTTCTGCAAGGTGTCTTTACCATCATGGCACATGTGCACGCACATGCTTAATAAATTATTTAACTAAACATACACAAAATTAAGGGAATTCCGATGATAAAGATTCATAAACCAAAAATCACTTGACAAATACACACATATATAATATGTAAGATGTACACAGGCATGCACACACATGCGTATCACACACACACACACACACTAAAGTGAGAATTAGAAAAGAAAGCATAGTAAATGATCACATAACAACTAAACTTTAGTATTGGGGCTGCCATGGTTCAAATCTTTATGTTTTCATTTTTCCCTAAAACTTGAATAGGGGCTACTTTAACATGTGCACAGGCTGCTAGAAATGCCTTTTGTGCCCCAGTACCTTTGTTTGCCCCAGTGCATCATTTTCTTTATAACTGTTTTGGCATAGTTCACCCCATAATTTCCCTCATCATCATCACATTTTGCTTCTAGAAATACATTTTCAAGTGCTCGGCTGTGCAGTAATTGCTCTGTGCGGACGCTGCCAGCCCTTGCTCATCAGCACAACCACTCAGCTTTAAAGCTGCTACCGACTCTAATATTTTTAATGCCTCTTGGAACGGCACCAGCATTAACCAGTTATAAAATACCAACCGCAGTGTGATATGTAGAAATGTGATTGCATCTCACTGTTTGCCAAAACAACGGGCCTTTCTGAGATCATTTTTCTTTATTTGGTTTCTGGGAGAATACAATGTGGAAACCTGTGATCAGCTGCCAAATGCGGGCTAGCATTGTTTTTTTTTTTTTTTCTTCCCTGAACTGGTTTTATTATATTGAGCATTTTCCTTTGAACAGAATGTTCTAGAATCCGATATGTGAAATTTTGCATTTCGATATTGTGACTCTTTGCTCTAGTCTATCTTGCAGTGTTCATAATATAAAATGTAGTAATATTTAATGAGGAAACATATTTTTTTCCCTGAGAAGGCAAAAAAAATCTAGCTTTCATTTGTAAGATGCAAAATGGAATTGACTAAGGTTTCATCGAAAATCAAGTTACTCGCATCCTGGAATTAACATGTTCTGCCACAGGGCACAGAGTGATTATGTTTGTGTCTTTCCTGTTGCTATAATAAAACGCTCTAACCTCCTTCCCTCCCAAAACAGTTGTGTTAGGGAAGAAAGGGCTTTTTCTTTGCGATTCTATAGGAGATACAGTCCATCATGGTGAGAAAGGCCTGACTGCAGGAGATTGAGGCCAGCTCCACAGTCAGGAAGCCGGGTGATCACATTTCATCCTTAATCAGGAAGGAGATTTAGGGTTATGTTATAAGCTCTAAAGCCCACCCCAAAGGGCAAACTCATGCCGTATCCTAAAATTCCACAGCCTCCCAAACAGGGCCACCAACTGGGGACCAGTTGTTCTTATATGGGAACAGGTCATTATTTTTCAAACAATGATAAATTTAATTTCTCAATGTTTAAGCTATTTCTGTGTTATACAACAGTAAAATGCAGCATTCCACGGACAAAGTCCGAGATAAGGGACTGCCTGACCACTAAGAATTCTTTTTTTATGTCAGTTTTGAAATCGACGGCCCCATTTTGTAACCACCTTGGATAAGTCTAATGTGTTCGCTAACCTTTTGATGGAGGCCGAGTTGTCTGAAGTCTAAGTTGTCAATCAAACCCTGTAAATCAAAACAATCATTGCAAGGGTTGAGAAAGCAAATGAAACCGATTAATATTAATGGTATTGCGAGGAGAAACAATTGACTGGGATTTTAACACATAGTAAGTGTCCTGAGATGCAACTTTCTTATGTTATTTGTTCAGTGATGGCTCTTATTAGTCAGTTGGTATGCTGTTGTGCTCAGCATTCATCAACGTGAACACAGCACTGCTCTTGGGGAATAAGAAACAACTCTGCGATGTTTTATTCACATTCTGTGTAGGTGAAAGGAATAGAGCAAGGCTTCCTTGTGGAAGGACTTGAATGCAATTTCAATTATGCAACTGTAAGTTCTCCTCAGGAAAAATAGAAAAACCTAAATTCTAGATTCATAAGATTCCCCCCAAACTTATGTAAGAAGCAATAATTGCCGGAGAGAGGAGACTCTTCAACCAACTGAGCTGCCTGAGATTCCTGAGTTGTTACTTATGCTACATAATGCAGCTGCCCTTGAGTTATCTACACTGTAAATAGCCATCAACTGAACTTCTCCACGTGACTCAGTAAAGTCACTGGCTCAATACTCTAGATGTGGGTACTGTTTCTTTGGTCTGTTTGGGGGATCTGCCTTGGTTGGAGAGGTATTTGTTCATGCTTTTTCAAGGAGGTCCCTTGATAATGTCTGAAATATATTTAACAAGAAACAATTCCTATTTTCACATACACTAAAATTTTTTTTCTCTCTCTCTCTCTCTCTCTCTCT
>LOEQ01000662.1:294828-323690 GCA_001685075.1 Bramus lutescens | reverse complement strand
TCTCTCTCTCTCTCTCTCTCTCTCTCTCCATCCATCCTTTCCTTCCCCTACTAGAGCCTATCACCTATCATCTTAATCGGCCAAGAGGTCCTTAATAGGTGTGAAATATCTGTATGCTCCATACTGTGATTTTGTTTCTTGAGCTTGCGCTGCTCTTGTACATTCTGTCATAACCACTTTGAGTTCAAACGTGCAACTGTCTTGTTGAGTCCAGAGGACATTTTCCTTGAAGTCGCCTGCTACCAAAGAATCTTACATATACTCTTTTATACAGGTCCCAAATCTTGAGAGGAAGGGTGTGATATAAATGTTGCATTTAGCAGTGAGCATTTGGCAGTCTCTTGTTCTCTATGCCTTGATGAGTTGTAGGATCTTTGTGCTAACTTCTGTGTATTGCATAAAGAAGCTTCTCTGATGATGGATAATAGATGCACTAATCTATGGCTATAACAATCATTCATCAGGAGTCGGTGAAACAGCCTGTCTGTTTAGCAGAATGATATTGGTTGGTCTCCCCTAGGGACTATGATGTGAGTAGCCATAGGTTCTTGGCCCTAGTAATGGTTTTGGGTAGGAGATTAATCTTGTGGGGCTGGCTTCAATGCTAATTGGAAAGCGGTTAGATAGTTTTGAAGTTCTATCAATATCCATGGGTCTATATTCTATGTAATTTTAACTATGTAACTATTTTAATTATTCAAATACTAATTTATATGCATCTTTCTCAGAAAAAAATGGTGAATTTTTTGTAGCATTCTATTTGGCTTTGGCTGAGAGCCTATATTCAACTATTGATTAGTAACCAGCACACTTGTATATTTATTAAAACTGAAGATAAAATCAATGCGTTAATGATGGAATAGATGTATATAATAATTTAGACAAAGTGATTTATCAAACTGAACTAAGAGGTTGTCTTTAATAGAATAATTTCTACTCTATAATTCCACAATTATGATCTATAATTCTATTGAGTAATTATATTTTTTCCTAAATAAGTAAAATAAGACCCAAATATAATTTAGTGATATAAGCAGGTCCTTCATGTGATTTTCTCTTGGCATGTGATTGTTTCAGAGAGGAGACTTGATGGATCCACTGTATACATTGTCTCACCAGCAACATGCTTTCCAAGACAGGAGTGAAAACTAAACAGATTATTTGAATTCTTGATTAAAAAAAAACATTGTGGCTGGCAAAATACTTTTCATTTGAACAAATGATTTATGTCACTAGAGTATGGAATGTGCTTTTTTTTTTCTTGTAGAAACGAACAAGTTGGAGAAAGCAAGCTCAGAAAGGTTGCTGGTTGAACTCTCCACAGCACTGAGTGTCCCAGCCCTGAAATGATACAACACTGACTCAGCTGTTCTGAAGCAAACTTCTAGAAAACTCTCTGAATGACACACACACTAAATTGATTGCTGTTGGAAAATCACCTTCTTTGGGGCTTTATAATTTTAATTTCCTAAATGGCATTTTTCCCAACAAATGTGTCTCCTCACCCAAACCAATAAAACATGGAATTTGTTGGTTTCCAGGGAAACTGGAAAAAAAAAGTTAGACTCATTTTGAAATCAAAGTTATTCCAGAAAGTAACAAGAAATAAGAAAGATAAGGAAGTGGCCAGTTAAATTGCATTCTTTACTTTCACTCCAGTAGATGCTGTGATTATAAGTTTGTAAGGCTTCTGTGTGAATGATGGCAGAGTGTGTTCTTTTTAATCATCACCATCAACGTACTTTATATAACATTATTTGATGAAACCATATCTAAAACTTTATCTTTGACAATCTATGTTTTTAGTAGGGATTTCCTTTCTGGAAGTAGCCACTCCAAGATCAAACAAAAAAGGAAAGACTTTAACTTGAGAAATGGATGTGATTGCCCATCCTGGTTTCTGTTTCCCCCTACTTGAACCCCAAATAGTCTCTGCTAGTGATGTAGTACCGTCTGAACCACACTCTTAGGAAAGAGTCATGAAAAATAATTGAAGAATAAACTTTCTGCCCAGGCCAATTGGATAAATTGCCTTTGTGCTTTTCCATAGCCTGATATTGCCAGGTAGAATGCTTGGCTCTTACGATGGTAGCCTTGGACCGGATTCTGGAGCAGTGGGGTTTTTGAAAGTGATTTATTTTTTCCCTTCCACAGACAGTCACCCTGGCACAGATGGCTTCTTTGAATGAAAAGCCCAGCCTTTTCCATCATATTTTGCCTCTATAAAAGTCAATCAGCTGTGGTCTCTCTGTACACTCTAAGCAACGGGTTAGAAATTTTAGAATGAAGTTGAATTTTGGCACCTAATGTATGGAAGATGAAGGGCAATGGGAACCTCTCTGTATTTTAACTATGATAAGTAAAAACAACCCTCTCTCCTTTCAATCTCTGTTTCTACCAAATACATGTATATTATTAATATCAGTAATTAAAACATATAACTTAGGAAAGAATGGAAAATTATAACTGTCTTTCTTCCATAGACTTCAAAACAAGTTTTCACTCTGTTGAGTTAATGTACTGTGAATACTATTAACCTTCCAAATTAGACAGGAAGTTGATTAGGATCCCCACATTAATGAAGCGAAGAATTATGGCAAGAAAAGTATTTCTGCTAAAACTCAGCCATAAAAAGCACCATGCAAGATATGTATCAAGTGCTAAATTTCTGTGGAAAAAAAATGTTGACCTTTGGGGGAAAATAACTTTTTTGATAAATAGCTATGTCCTGTAAACAACTAAATTCTCTCTGGCATTGTGGATTTTGAGAGCCTGCTATGCTTTGAATGGGCCTCCAAGAAAATCACTATGTTAAGCGCTTAGTCCCCAAAGTTGCAGTAATGAGAGTATTTGTGGACCTTTGAGAAGTAATGTCTTGTGGGCATTCCTTAGATCAATGGAGGTATATTCTGCAAAAGAATGGTGGGATTCTGGTCTGCTTTCTAAATCTGGTACCTAGGTCCTGATGTGAATGGTTTGTTTCTGTGGACTGCTTCCTGCCCTTGTCATCTCAACCCCTACCATGGGTCAAAAAATGCCTACCTAATCTTGTATTCCAACCTTCTGTGGTGAGAGATATGGACCTTTTATCTTTGTTAGTTCATTGCTTTCAGTATTTCGTTTTAGTCACTGAAAGCTGTCTAACACAGCCTCACTTTATAGATTGACGAAATAAGAATTTAAAGGAGGAATTAGCTCACTACAAGGTGTTCCACGAGTCTTTAGAAGAGGATCCAGGTCCCTTGGTCCAGTTTTCTGCACTCCAACATTTCACATTCTGACTTTACAAATCATATGTAAGGGAAGGGATTTGTTTGGAGAGAAGGAAAGGACGTGCTAGTGTGTGTTCGATACTCTCAACAAGGTGAGAAATACAAGATGATAGGCACTCCTGAAAAGATACGATAATAAAGGAAATCAGAAACGCAGGATCCAGTCCCTTTAAGTTTAACCCTAACCTGAGTCAATAAGAGCAAAGCACAAGGAATCACCCAATTGTGTGAACGTGTTTGCAAGGGGATCAGAAAGAATATTACACTCATTACGATTCAGTGTTTCATCTCTCTGTGTCTTAACTGTGAGTGATAAAATACAAGGATATCTTTATAATTAGAAATCTTTAAAGCATTGTAGGTGAATTATTGCTCACCATATGGGTTGGCTGCATGAAGGAGACATAAATTTATTATATTCAGAAAAGACTTGAGTTTTTAAAGCAGAAAAGTCAAGGATATATATGTCCATGTAGCAACAAGATATGCCCCCCCACACAATGCATTATAAGCCTATATATCAAGGTGTTTGAAAATCAGAACTCAGCTGACTTAGGGGTAATCACTTTGTATTTATTGGAGATCATTCTCTCAATTAATATCAAAGAATCAATGACATCCAAGCTGAAACGTACTTACAGACAGGAGTTAAAAAGAAACCAAATGATTGCAAAAACAAATAAGAAACAATGGATGTACCCCTGCTTTTGAGGCATACATCCAGAATCATATGGGTGATTTTGATTATAAATGATAGAATTATTAAACCAGATTCCCTCCAAGGTTCATTCTAATCACTGTCCTTGCTTGTTTATTTTGTAGTCCCATGGTCTGTGTTTTGAAAATCTCTGCATTTCTCTCTTCCCATCTTATGACGACAGTAATAAATCTGATTTGTCATTGGTTTCTTCCCTCAAGGGACAATATGTGCATTTGATTTGTTTGTTTACTCAACCATTTGCAAAATATATTAGGAGTGTCCTTTTAATCATTGAGTCATAAAACATTAAGAACTGAGGAAACTAGAATAATGTTGAAACCTCAAAATCATCTCTCACAACTTCCTACTATGTAAAATCACATATTTTTTTACATATATGTGTTATGAGCTATACACATAATACTGTATAAATGTAGATGATATGTTGATGTACGATTCCCCTCTGGATGCTATGAATACCATTGGCTAATAAAGAAACTGTCTTGGCCTGTGATAGGTGAAAAGAATAGAGGTAGGCAGGGGAGACTAAACTGAATGCTGGGAGAAAGGAGGCGGAGTTAGGAAGAAGCCATAGACTGGCCGCAGGAGACAGACACGCTGAAACTTTTCTGGTAGGCCACGACCTGGGAGTGATGCCCAGATTAATGGAGATAGGATGAATTAATATGTAAGAGTTAGCCAATATGAAGCTAGAGCTAATGGGCCAAGCAGTGATTTAAATAACATGGTTTCTATGTGATTATTTTGGGGCTGAGCAATCAGGAAACAAACAAGCAGCCTCCTTCAACAATATGTATACGTAATATATATGCAGTATATCAATATTTATATTTATGATATTGCTCCTTGTTTTCTCAGCTTAACCTTGATTCATTCACTTATTTACTTTAAGATGTCCTAATAAGGGTTAACAAGCAGTAATATCAAATACAATCATAACATTTTAGAATGTCATTTGGTTTATGATACAGTATGTATTGGAAGGGATGGTAAGCCATTTAGAAAATGGACAGTTAAGTCATTCAGATACCTCTAGCTCTCTCAAAAGTTTTTCCATTGATCTCTATCATGCAAATCATGTTTCCATAAAAGGTATTTTATTTTTATTTACTTTGATGAGCTGAAAACTTCCTTTTTCACAATATTGATAATAAAAATGTCACACAGGCAACTGATATTGCTTAGGAGCCACACATGGTCAATGACAAACCCAATGACTTGAGTTGATCCCTGGAGCCCACATGACAAAGAAAAAAACTGACTTTTGTAAGCTAGAAACACACATGACGAGACATACACAGGGACACACGCAGACACAGTACATACATAAACATACACACACTAAATAAAAATGTTAATAAATAAATAAAGTTCAAGAAGAATATTACGTAGCCTTTAATAATAACATCAGTAAGGAGCATATGAGACCCATAAACAATATTTATCATAGGTTAAATAAAAATGTGAGATGACAGTAACTGTATCATTTATATCTATTCATATATATATAAAGGAAATGTGACATATTACTCTCATCACTATATACACTTTGTCATGAATTTTATTAGTAATACTATGATATATAATACATCCTAAATGACAACAGCTTTACAGTATTTCTGAGATTTGAGTGGCTTCAGAAGAAACACATCCAAATGTTTAGTTAACTGCTACCCTGCCCTGCCTCGAGGTTTCTTTTCCCTGTTTGTGTTTGTACAGAATGTTCCTTATAGAGGCTGAGAATATCACCCCACTGTTCTACACAGACAACAAAGCCGGGCTTATGCAAGGGAGCCTTTTGTAAACATCACTTCATCTTGTTTTTACAGCCTGCCTGATGTAGTGGCAAGATCTGCACAAGTTACCTAGGCAGGAGAAACGCTCTTGATACTTCTGTTTCCTCAAAATAAGTATTTTGAAATCTTGTTCTAAGATTTTTTATATGTTTAATTTAATGTATTTATTTTGCATCCTGACCACAGTCTTTCCTCTCCCATCCCCTCCCACTCCTTCTCCTGCCTTCCCTCCACCCCCACATCCACTCCTGTTTCTATTCAGCAAGAGGCAGGCTTCCCATGGACAACCATCAAAACATGGCATATCAAGTTGCAGTAAGACTAAGCACCTCCCCTTTTATTTAGGCTGAACAAGGTGATCCAGTATTAGAAATCCTTATTGTTTTACATACTGTGCGTGGGCATTTTGCCTGCATGTATGTTTGTGTATGATGTGTGTGGCTGTTTACCACAGAGGTCAGAAGAGGCATTGGATCCTCTGCACCGGAAGTTACAGAGAGCTGTGAGCCTCCGTGTAGGTGTTGGGAACTAACGTCAGGTTCTCTGCAAGAGCAGCTAATATACTTAAGCCCGGAACTATCTCTACAACCCTACTTATTAATTTTTTTTAGTTTGAATTATGTATAACTGTGTGCATCTACATGTGGCTCTGTGCACCTGACTGCAGCTGCATGCAGCTGCAAAAGACTTTGTATCTCTTGGATCTGGAGGTACAGAAGGTTGTGACCTGTGTGACATGGATCCAGGGAAGCAATCTTGAATCCTTGGTAGAACAATACTAAGGATTGACTTTTGAGCCATCTCTCCAGGTCCCAGTTATTCACTTCTTAACAACCTATCTCTACTGTGGATATGCAATTTTCAGAATATTGCAAACCCACATTTTTCTCATTCACTGCAACTCCCATATCCTAATAAATCGACTACTTTTTCTCAGTACAATAGCACAGTTACCAGTTGCAATAATCAGTGCCAATAATTTTTAGCACATTATTTCATATAAACAATTGTCATCTCTTAAATATTTAAGATAATTTAGAGACTTCTATAATTAAGAGACACCTATAATGCAATCTGTATGTGATTATCACTTGCACTGACATTTTCCTAATAATTATATCAGATGCTTCCTATTACCACAGACATCATCATTTATAAACCTTTTCCTACCTTTTAGATTTCATTCTTCTTTTAACCTTCTGCATTGAAATCACTTTAACAGTTATTCAACACATTTTAAAATAAACCTTGTTTTGTTTATTTAATGAAGAGAGTAAGAGGTATTAGGATACAGTTAGTCATGAGACTGTTGTAGTCAAGAAAACTGACTTGGAGCTGGAGAGATGGTTCAGTGGCTAAGTGCCCTGGCTGTTTTTCCTAAGAACCAGGTTTATATTTCCATCACCCACATGGCAACTCATAACCATCTAGTTCCAGGGGATCTGATATCTTCTTCTGGCCTGTGCAGGTATCAGGTACATACATGGGGCGCAGACATAAATGCAGGCAAGTGTCCAATATAAATAAAATTAAAAAATGCATCTTAGACAGATAATTTATTTATACATAATTCACACAGTGACATTTTTTGCTTGCTTTTGAAGCAGGAAGAGGTAAAAATCTATCCATTTAGCATGAATTCTAAGAAAAGTACAAATTTATTATTAATGTCCCCATGCTAAAGACGAGATCTCTAGACATGTCCAGCTCACATATCTTCTACTTTACATGTTATCTTCGGACCCATTTACTGAGCTCCTTCCTGCCTCCGCCTACTCTGCCACAACCATGACACTTGGCATTTAGATGTTTGAAGAGCAGGAGAGTCATGCTTCCAGGCCCTTGGTATTTGTCAGAGAGGGAGGGCAGACTCTCAACATCTGTCAATCAGCATTAAGAAAAGGGGCAAAGAGATCCTCAGCAGTTAAGAGCACCAGCTGCTCTTGAAAAGGACCCAGGTTCAGTTCCCAGCACCGACACGACAGCTCACAGTAGTCCATAACTTGAATTCTATTTGATTGTCATCCTCTTATGGCCTCCATGGGCACTAGGCACACATGTGCTGCACATACATACATTCAGTAAAACACTGATATATTTGAAATAAAATATATGTGGGCATAGAGCAAGGATTGAAGAAGGGAGCCAAGAATCCACCCTCTTATGAAAGAGGAGGGCAGTCCTGAAAAGGAGTATCATAGCTAAGCGAAGAAAGGAGGGGAAAGAAGGTGTGGATAGAGCCCTACAGATGGGGGGAAAAGCCGTGCAAGAGCCTGGAAGCAGCCAGGAGTGTGAGCATCTGGCCCACATAAAAAGAGCTGGTGTAACATACCTTTGCATGTAGCTCTTCATTCCAACATTTATTCATGTATCTAGAAGAAACTGCTTGAAATAACTCGTGTAGCATTATAGATTATCAAAAACTTTCCCCACAAGATGAAAATGAGTGTTCAGAAAATGATACCAATTTATATTTTTCTAAGCTGCATAAAAGATTTTTCTTCCCCTCTTATCTTTAGCAATTATATTGCATTTGTAAAGCTGGACAAACTGGTTTTGCATCGGAGTGACAAACAAATAGTACAACCACTTAAGTTTTCTTTAAAAAAAAAGCACTTGATTTTCCCATTTTGCTTTCTCATTGGCCCTACTCATTTAAAATCATTTCTTTGAGACATATTTTCCAATGGTTCAAGTATTCATTTTAACCCATTTTCTCTAATTTTAAATCTGATATTTTGCCATAGTTTAGTTTTGCTTAATGTGCATTTTTTCTCAATTAGATTAAGAGCTCCACAAGGGCAGCCCAATGCAATGCAATTTACCTAATAATTATCAAATTCCTTCTTTATAAATAAGATAATACAAAACGCTGACTAAGAGAAAAGTTTAAAAATACATAGCCTGCTTTCAGGGCATTCAGAATCCAGTTGTAAGAAAATGAACCCCAGCGAAGCTCCAACAGTAAAAGACAAGATTTCTAGTACCCATCAGGGGAGGGAAATGAAAAGCAAAATCAAATCAAAACAGGAAAGTATAGTTTAAAAATGACACTACTGAACTGGAATTTCAAAATGGCCAGGGAGTTCTGGAAATATACAAGGGTCAAATGGTTGTATGTAAAGATTGCTGAAAAAGTAAAAAGAAAAAAAAAGGTGTGAAAGCAGACAGGTGGGGACAGAATGCCATGAAGATTGGGAAATGGAAGCCATGTTCACTCAAACAGAATCAAAGACGCCCACAGCGTACAGGTGAATTTTCTTGAGCCTGCATGTCAGTGATTCGATGAATGGTAAAGGAGGGTTGAGTGATGCCTCAGCAGTTAGGGGCACATGCTGCTCTTGCAAGGGACTCTAGTTCAGTTTGGTTTACCCACATGTATTACATGGCAACCCTGCCATAGATGTCTGAATTATAAATATCTTCTCTCCTTCTGTACACTGACTCGCCATTTTGTTAAACATTTCATTAGCTGTACACAAACCTTTTGTTTGACAACAATTTTATGCCTTTACCTTTGTTTTTATTGCGGCTTTGGGCCTATATTTTCAAGTTGAAAGAAAAAACCCACTGCTTAGAATAAAATGTGTTGGGACTTTAATTCTATTTTTCATCTGGGGGTTTTATAGCCCAGGGAATTCTGATTCAGTCTTCAAGCCACTTCAAGCTGAGTTTTGTAGAAGATACGAGACATAACCACACATGGAGGCACAGTGTTCCTGGTACTGTTTTACTGAAGAGTGTGCCCTTTGTGAGATCTTTGTACTCTTAGAAATGAATTGGCCGTGAAGAGGGGGTGTATTTATGGCTCTAACCAGTTCAATTTGTTGATAGCCTTCTCTTCCAATGCCATCGGTATGCCGTGTCAGTTACAATGGCTTTACAAAGCATTTTAAAATCAGGTGGTATGATGATTTCAAGAATATTATGTTTATTCAAGAGAATTTCAGCTACTGGAGAGTCTGCTGTGGTTTTAACTAAATTCAAAGATTTGATGTATGTGAAAAATGACATGCTGAAATTTTCATGGAGATCGTGTTGAATCTATATATTGACTGCTTTTTACAATACAATATTTTATAATACAATATTTTTATAATATAATTTCACACAATTTTTGCTGTCACTTTCTGGATATAAGATGAATTTTGTTTATTTGTATTGTCATCATTTTTGTCTGTGTTTCCTCATTTTCGGTATACTGAACTTTTGCTTCCTTAGCTGAATTTTTACCCAAGAAAATTAGTATAAACAATCGTGAGAAACAACATGGAGGTACCTTAAAATACAACAACTGAAGGTACCTTAAAATACAACAACTGAAGCTATCAGACTGGGTTCTTTTTATCACTCTCTGTCTTGTTCATTTCAGGCAGGGTTTCTTCTAGAAACTAGAGCTGGTATTCTTCAATTGGGCTGACAGTCATGAAGCCCCAGCAACTCTCCCAAAATACTAGTGTCATCGGAACTCACAAGATCAGAAGTGGCTTGTAAAATGGGTACTGAGATCTGAACTCTGCTCCTCATGGTTTTCTGCTTCTCAGTGGCTGTGATATCCTGTAGCATTTTGACCTAGGAATTCTGGGCAGGAAAGGATTTATTGGTTTGTATTTCCAGGTCACAGTCCAGTACTGAGGCAAGTCACAGGGTGAACTCAAGGCAAGAACTCAACCATGGAAGCCTGTTGGTTGCTGTCTCACTCTCTGACTTGCTCCTACGTTGGTTTTCAGCCATCTTTCTTTACAGCAGAGGACCATTGATGTGGAATTTCCCTCTGTATGCTGTGAGTCAGAGAGAAGCCACGTAGTCCCGCTGGAGCCAGACGGAACTTTACCCATTAAGCCACGGCTGTTTGGCAATACACAGATTACTAGAAATAGGTTAAACTGATATGTAAGAGTATGCCAATAAGAAGCTAGAGCTAATGAGTTAAGCAGCGATTTAATTAATGCAGTTTCTGTGTGATAATTTTGGTTCTGGGAAGCCTGGAACCAACAAGCAGGCTCCTTCCTACAGACCATTTGCCTAGAGATGGTATGATTTACCGATTTACCGTGAGTTGGGCCTACTACATCAATTAGCACTAAAAAAACTAATAATAATAAAATAAATGCCTGACAGACATTTCCAGAGTCCAAACTGATGGAGGCAATACTTCAAGTGAATTTCCCTCTTCCCAGGTGAGTTGGTTGTTTCAAAATGACAATAGAAACTAAATAGGATATGAACTGAGCATAGTTAGCTACTGGGCTATCTCTCTAGTTTGGAAGAGTTAAAATTCGAAAACCTTACTTTCCGCTTTCCAGCAGGTAGGCAGATCGTGTGACAAAAATTAAGCAATGATTCATCTAATTTTTGAACTTTCCCACTGTTTTGTGGCAGCATTCCCAAAAGGAGGAGGCGGTGGGGTTGCCAAGCAGACATCTGCCACACTCACAGCTCTCTGTTACCTCCAAGGTAGGGCAGTGTGATCTGAGCCTGGGGAGTGAGTATCCAGAGCAGGAGTCCTTAGAGAAAGTGGGAATGGGAGGTGTGGTTAGCTGTATACCTGAAAACTGAAATTGCATTTGGTCAATCAGAAATCCCTTCAACCATCCTGTAAGAGCCTGTGACAAAAACAGTAGCCTGTGCAACGCTGTGGTGACAAAATGGCAGTCGTTGCCTGATCTGATCCCTGAGAATTTCATGCCCGGGGTGGAGGGGGGGGACATTAAGGCTCCTTTGGAAAACATTTTAGATAGACTGATTCACACTAACTTCTTGATCCTGTCTGTGAAGTCACATGAAATAATGACAGATCTGCCCCTCCTACCTGCTCTGTACTCTTAATTGTCTATCTGGCCCCAGAGAGTGGAAAAAACAATTGACTTTCCTATGCCTCCCTGAGCAGATCGGGCTAATCTGGCTTGCAGCTGTGGTTTCATTTGTCAATGTGCAATTGAAAATAAAAATATATTGGATCATACAACCCCAGAGTTTATTAAGCTAGTAATGTTTTGTCAAAATGCAGGGAGAGAGAGGGGGGCTGCCGTCTTTAGAGAAATAGTAACAACTCCAGAGACGGATGTGTTTTTCCTACCATTGTGGTGATTTGGGTGTGTGTTGTGTGAAATATATCTAGCTGCTCTTTATAGGGTGAATTCAAAGAGACTGGATTTTAATTTCTCTTTTACTTTAATTTTCCTTCCTCTGTATGGGATAGTCACCAAATTCCTTTATTTGTGCAAGTAAATGAAAGGCAAACTGGAAAGAAAAAGGCCAGTGTCTTCCCTATCTGTGTGATAAATGCCAGTGTCGGCATCTCAACCCATCAGGTCACAGAGAAAGCAAATTACAACACCCCTGTGGGCCAAAATATCAAATGCAACTCTGCAATTTTAGGGATAAATGTCTTCAAAAAGATACAGTACAGGAAAGGCACAAACTGATATATTTTTAGTGGTGTTGACTGCCTTTACATAAGGCCAGAATGTTTTCCTTTTCCTCCTTTCCTCCCTCTTCTCCTTTCTCTTCTTAATTTATTTCTCCTCTTCCCCTTCAATCTCCACTCACTATGTTTATGACACAGACTGCATCTCCAGACAAAGAAGACTCTGTCTGGCAGGTGCCCCCCTTTCTCTTGCTATGGAAAATTTGTCCATCATGTTATGAGTTAATCCTCGAGGTACCACCATTGCTGCTGCTGTGGATGAACTATCCATCTATCCCACATCTTTCAGGCTTTCTCACTCCTTGCCCATGTCTGCTCTTATTCTTAACTTCCATGTGTTTAAACTATAGCCTAGAAGGTTTAAAGGAGAGCCTTTTTATCATAGGAGTAGACTCTAAGGTCATATCCCAAACCTGTAGCCTCACTGCCCTTACAATATTTTTAAAATATAATTTTGGCTCTCTTTTGTACTTTCTTTGTTCTGTTCCACCAAAGGATCCGAAATCATTTGCAATAAAGAATTTAGTAGCACTTTAAAACACATATAGACTGCTTTGACTAAAGTAAGCAGTTTATGTGACTTAAAGTACATATACTTTTAAAATATCTTCAAGACCCTAAACAAAATATACATATTGCTTTGCAATTTTCACACTATTGAAATCAAAGCAACAGCTGACTAGAACAGTGCCAGACTACGATGCTCCACAAGATGGGGAGGAAATGTTTTCAAATGTGTTTATTTTGAAAATTGTACTTCTACTCCAACAAAGACGATAAATTACCGTGCCTTTCATAAACTCCTGTTTTTAGAGACCCAAGAGGAATGGATCATTAACAGTATTTTCGGCGGTGCACTGGGTTTTTGTTTGTTTAGAAAATGCACATTAAAGAGAGGCAGAGGGAGCAGTGAGAGAGAGGGAAAGCAGAAGAGAATGATGAGCGAAAATTAATTTGAAGGTTGAATGACATACCCCAGTTACTCTGTGACTTATTTTAGCAGCTGATTCATGCTCAATACAGTCGGCTGTTCTCCCACACAGCCGTGAGAAGCTAGAACAGATCTCCAAGCTGGAGACAGATGAAAAGGGCTCTTAATTAGAAAAGAGAATGAAATCGGTGTAGATTTGTGATTAAGCACGGGCTGGATTCACCTGGAGCCATTTTAACTTCTTTCTTCTACCATTTACCCCGTGTGTGTGTGTGTGTGTGTGTGTGTGTGTGTGTTTACAATGAGAATTATTGCTAGGTGGAATATATAAAAAGAAACAAGTTATAATAAATTGGCTTTTTATGAACACCCTGGCACTTTGAGACAAGATTTCGCTGTAAGCCTAGCCTGAACTCAACCTCATGGGGTTCAGACTTCTTAGTGCTAGAATTACAAATGCCCAGCTTCCTGGTAATACTCTCCAAACCTGTCTCTATTATTACTTCAAAAAGAAGAGAAATTTGGGTGGCATTTAATTAACTCATTTTCAGGAACTTAATAAGCCCCTATGAAAAAAGCAACGGCAAGTGCATATCTCTCGATGTCACTTTGTATCTCTGTTTTCTTCCTTTAATCTAAGGCAGAATATGGCATTTTAAAGAGTAAAGTTGAAGAGAAGCTGTAAAGAAGGTACTGACCAAGGTATTTTGCCCTTGATGCAGGTGGAAATCACAGGAAACGGAGCTGATGTTAAACTATACGTAAGACTGCTAGGTATAAATTCATATTGCATTGTTTCACGTCAGCCCTTGATGCAGGTGGAAATCACAGGAAAAGGAGCTGATGTTAAACTATACCTAAGGCGGCTAGGTATAAATTCATATTGCATTGCTTCACGTCAAATGCTCTTCATTAATCACATCACTTAGACTTCATACTGCTGTTGTGCCCTTATGACTATCCCATCTCCCTATTGGCTAAGGGTGAGGAAAATGGATCAAGGAAAGGTTGTCTATGAGCAACGTGTGGTGTGAAAAAGCCAAAGTTGAATATTACAAGCTGCGATGGTTAGTCTCGGTTATTGACTCAGAGGGCTCTGGTAGCCACACCTCTGGTCAGGTCTGTGAAGGCATTTTTCAAGGAAGGTTGATTGAGGGGAGAACATCTGTCCCCAGAATGAGCAACATCTTGCTCATAGTATCCCTGATATAAAGAGGACAGAGGAAAAAGCGGAGATGCTTGCTCACCTGCCTTGACGTCTTTCTGGGGACTATGTCTGTTTTTCTTGCTGCTGCTTCTGGGTCCATAGCCTTCCTCCACTAGCATCAGATGCCCACATCTTTGGCCTTCAAAGTGGTCTGAAGAAAAGAGACTTACTAAGAAATCTCCAGGTCTTCAGAGCCGAAGCACTGAGGTATCATACTCTGTGAACTGAGTAATTAGCAGGCTTTCAGCTTCTCTGGTCTGCAGAAGTCCATTGTTAGAGTATCAGGCACCTTTTCAGCATATAGATTCATTCTTCTGCCTTTATTCCTGTACAGATCTCTCCCTAATTTTCTCACTGCAACATTTTAATTCCAATTTTAAATGATATGGATCTGTGAGCACTGACATAAATATGGTTGATAAATTTAGCCCTTTTGTTTTATAAAATTACAGTTTTCATCTAAATAAGGTACTAGGAGAACCTAAAGAAGCTGATAGGATAGAAGCAGAGAGTATATTGAACTCTAGTCAGTACATGCTAGGAGGAGGAGGTCAGAGGGCACTGGAAAACACAGCCAGAGAGGGGAAAGTAGTTCTCATTCTGTAACACAGTAGGCTGAATACAGCTGTTAATTTGATGCTTCTCAATAGCAGAGAAAAAGACTTTGAAGGTTCTAAATGCAGAGAAATGATACTGTTGAAGAAGTTGAAATGTCAATGATTCTAATTTTACCATTACACATTAAAGTATGAATATGTATGCACCGATACTATTCTATTTATATTCTATATAAATGTGCATAATCCATATTTTAACACGTGAATGCAGTGTATTTCTTTTTAGCTCCCCATCTCCTACAAAAATATTTGGGTGTAGTACATGCTCCCAATTCTTCATTAGGGACTAAGTAAAATACAATTTGAGTCATAAATTGAAATTTACTTCTGTGGTAGATGTAGGTAGGTTGGTGAGGATTTTAGAAAAATACAACAGTAACTTGATAAATCGGAGTTACAGGCAACATTCCAAAGAGAGTCATTTGTTTTCATTTTCACAGGCTGCTAAATACTAAATAAAAAGGCCTGTGGCAGGCAGATGAAAAGGCTACGCCAGCAAAGGAGCTAGCCTAATCAGTTGAGTTTGTCCCCCAGGGACCCATGTAGTGGAAAGGGAGATTTTGCTTCCCCAAGTTATTCTCTGGCCTAAACGTACACCCCTTGGCATGCACATGCGCACACAGACATATGCATACACATAAACAAATGAATAAATATAATACAAATAAAACGAGGCTTATCGTGTAATGTACTCAACACCACATATACCAGGCATATTCATTATCGTCACAGTATTTTTATGTGTCTACAGTTTTAGTTTGTTAAAACAATGTTGTACTGTATATATGTTATTTATCAATATTTCACTTGTCAATGTTTTACAAATGAAAACTCACACTGCACATTTTGCCAATCCTCTCTTAGATCTATATTTTTAACATTACAGAAATTTTTGGAAGTTATTTATACCAATTTAAAACAGGATGGATAAAACTCAGGCATTTTTTTTTAAATCCCTCAATAAGCAATATAGCAAATGAGGGTAGGATTGAATATGGCATCTTTTCTAACAATATATTTTGACTCTTTTCTCAAGGATGAAATATTATGACCAAGCCTTGTTCCTAACCCTGAGAACCAGAATGTGTCATCCCTGCAGTTGGTCAGGTGCCTGTCCCCATGCTGGGAACAGTAGGGGCTTTCTAGCAATGACAGTCTTGGATGCGATCTGTGAAAATGATGGATCTACCAGCCCGGGTCTCTGGAGAGCGAGGCATTGCTCACAGAGACCTTAGCAAGGTCCTAGGAAACTTGTTTTTCCTCCCTGAAGGATGCTTGCACAGGGCCGCAACAAAGGCCAGAATTCCTGTCCACGGAGGAGATTAAGATCTATCAGTGTGTTAAGGACAATACAACTGGCATTGCGCAAACTCACTCCTTGCTCATAAACACTTTGTTGGCCTTCAAGCGCTTGCTACCGACAGCAGGGCATGTTTATACAGCTCCATCCAAAAATAAAATTGAAGGGGAAAAAATCAGTAAATTCATAATGTCACACTTTCCCAAACTCAAGAACAGGGATATTTTTGTTCGGGATTTGGAGAGATGTCCCATTGAGAATTAAAGTCCTAGATACAAGACCAAAGGAGCCCTACTAAAGATACTGAAATCCAGGAAACAGAAAAAGAAAATGATCCAAAGATAAACTTAGGTAATAAAAATGTTTTCTGTGCATTAACTGACCCCCAATTTCCCCTGTTCATTAAAGTTCAAGGACACACGAAACAATCTTATTTAACCTTATTCCTGCTCTCGTTGATATGACAATGTATGACAGGCTTGATCCTCGACTCACGCTTGCGAAAAGAATACCATTGATTCGAATTAGTGGAATGTGTTCATGCTGTTCATAAGCTGGTCAATAAGCTGATGTTCTCTCATCTATTATAGTGAGTCTCAGGCAGAAATAGAGTCCTGCACTGAGAGCAATAAATACCACAGAGCTTCCTATACCCGAGGACACCCTGCTCCAGCCAGCTGTTTTCTCCTCCGTTCCTTCTTATTCATAATTTTCACCATGAGAAAAATGCACATTATAATTTTAAATGCAGATATAAAGAAGAAATGAGGAGCCGGCCTGTAACCCACTCGACCCCCACAGGAAGAGTCACTCTTCACCCTCCCTGGTTTGGTATGCATTTTTTCATAGCTTTGCAGAGCCACCTTTAATATCTCTATCTATGTGGTGTATTATTCTACAGCTATCTTTGCCGTACTCGATGGCCCAAATTTAATTTGTTCAAATAGTTGTGTTGTATTGTGCACAGTCGACTGACAATTAGTTTGCACATGGCTTTTAAACTATAATCTTTATTCTTTGAGAGCTTCAAGCATGTATGGAATGAACTATGAGTGTGTACAATCTTAATTTCTATCTTCTAACTCCCACACGATACTCCAACATTTTGGCTCCCAATTTCATGCCTTTCTGCTTTCTCCTCTTCTTCTTCCTCCTCCTCCTCTTTCTCCGTCCTCTTATGGGTAACTCACTGTCTCTGATTAGCGTTCCCAATGCATACATAGGGATAGAGGCATCCTCTGGTGCATGGGCAACCTACCAATGGCCTAAAATAAAGAATTTCCCTAACCCAGTGGTTATCAGCTGCCAATAACTTCTCATCAATAAATGGGGCCTGGAGAGAATTTTTCCATCCACGTCAAAATCTTGGCTGGCTTGGTCGTGTATAAGTCTTGTCCAGGTAGGCACAACTGCTATGAATTCTTGTGTGTTAACAGTTATGTCATGTTCTGAAGACAGTTCATACTTCTAGACTTCTTTCTGCATTCTTTCCTTCTGATAGCCCCCTTTTTGGTAGGAAGTGATGGTATAAATATGTCCCATCTGCAGCTGAGCAAACAGTCTCTTATCCCTTGCACTTTGACCAGTAAGTGAGGCTTTGATTGACCAGTAAGAAGAAGCTTCTATAACGAAGGTTTGTTACAGCTAAGATCTGTGCACATAAACATAATTATTTACAAGATAATTTAACCACATGAACATTAAGTAAAACAACAATAGGGGGGTTCTACAATATTGCCTACAACTTCAGCAGTCCTGGACTTTTGACCAGAATGACACTACTGGGCATGGCATTTCCCACAGTAGTGTAGGTATCTCATCCAAACAGTGCAGATAATTACCCCCAAAACAGCATTACAATTACTATACCAGTTAGCACCAGCTTGCCTTTAATCTAATTTTTATTACTAGTGTTATTCTAACAGTAAGTAGCCCTGTGATATTACATTGCACGCAGACAATATATTTAAATTTAGTCACAGCAATTATGAGTCTCTAATTTATATTGTATAGTAGGGAGGAGATGCTATATGTAATAATTCTTCCATAGCATCTTTTATGAGCTATTAGTTTGTTTCCTATATCTGTAACTAATGTGTCAATAAAGGACAAGATTTTTTTCTAAAATTAGTGATATTTCACATATGAAAAATTTGAGTCCTAAGAACGTTAATTACCTTTTCAGTAAATTAGCAACCCATTGTTATGTCTGTCTTTGTTGTCTACTTGACTCTACCAGAAAGAGATTTCATCAGCTAAAAACACTGATTCTATCAGATTGGATCATGCCTGTGGGGCATTTTCTAATTGCTAATGGATGTAAGAGGACCCAGATCAAAGTGGAGGGTACCGTCCCTAGGTAGATGGGCCTGGAAAATATCAGGAAGGCAGTTGAAAACCAGCCCAGGAAAAAGCCAGGAAGCAGAATTCTTCTGCAGTATTTTTGATCCTTGTTCCTTCCCCGATCTCCTGTTATGCATTCTTTAATGATGGACTATAACCTGTCAACTGAAAATTAAAACCCTTCCCTCCCCAATTTGCTGTAAGTCATAATGTTTATCATAGTAACAACAACAACAACAAACACCCTGTAATTTCTGGGTGAAAACACTTAAGAGTTTTGGGTTGAACAACAACAACAACAACAAAAACACCCTGCAGAGAGAAGTCTTAAACTGTGTAATGTCTGGGCATAGCGCATAGCAGACCATGAAAGCAACGGCTGCTCTAGAAGATCCACAAGACTTGCTAATTTGTTGAGATACATTCAGACTCTGTAATTAATGCCTGGAGTGCTTTACCTCTCAACTGCCTTGGCCTCACATGGAATTCAGCTATCTTTCCCTTTTCATAGTACAGGAACATCAACAAATGAAAGCTTGCTTGTAGAGCAACTGTTTCCTCCAGGATCCTACTTCAGAGCACCTGCCACAGCTCGTTCTGATTTGGTGCCTTCTAACTGTATCAGCTGCCCTCACTCTGGGTGCTAGTCCTCCAGGTACCATCTGACATCAGCTCAGTTCTTTCTTCAAAGTTTCTTTATACCCCAAACACTATGTGTCACTCAGTAAGGATTTTAGTGTGCGTGTGTGTTGTGTGGGTTGTGTTAATCTCCCTCCTCCCCCCCACTCCTTCTCACCTCTCTCTCCTTACCTCATCCTCATGAACAAACTCAGAAACCTCAGGTGTTATTAGGTGTTTTTTGTATGGCCCTGTATTCTTTAATTTTTAAGCAGATTTTAAATTTTATTTCTCTCTTATGTGAATGGGATTTTAAGTTTTATTTCTCCCTTACGTGAATGAGGGTTTGTGCATGTGTGTATTGATATCATGTGTGTGCCTAATACCTGCAAAGATCAAGAGAGAGCCTTGGATACACTAGAACTGGAATTACAGATTGTTATGAGTCATCATGCGGGTGCTGGAAACAAAAACCTACTTCCTCTGCAAGAGCGACAAGTGCTTTCTCAGCTTAACTGTCTCTCCAGCCACATCCACTGAATTTTTGAGATAGGCTGACTTGGCCCGACTGGTGTGAGATGACTGGCCAGTATACTCCACCTTCTGAATGTTGGGATTGCGAGTGTATGCCCAATTTGTTTTGGTGTATTCTGGAAGACCAATCTCAGCTCCTTAGACTTACAAGGCAAGCATTTCTCCATTTGATCCACATCCCCAGCTTTCAGTAGAAGCCTTACTATGCAAAATTTCCATCAGACACCAAGTTCAAGTCAGAAACTTCCTTTTTAGCACAGGTTTTTCAGCACATTGTTGTCCTTTTTTTTTTTTGTCCTGCATTCCGAAGCCTGTAGAGTAGTGAGTGTATTTATCTTACATATTGTAATCCCTACTTTATCCACCATGCAGTCGTGTGTAAGAGTTATCTGATCCACACAGCATGAAAAAACCCACGCTGTCATAAATCTTCAACTATTCCAACTTTAATTTGACGTATATGATTAACACTCAAGCCAGACATAAAGTCAATAGAAGCTATGCCAGGAAACATAAAGAACATCTCAGTGTGCAAGTCAGTCCCAAACACAACAGGATGACGCTTCCCAATCTTTATTTATTTTAATCTAGTAATCAGAAAAGGGAAGAACAGTGCTGACCTCTGGGTTTCTCCATAAATATTGTACTAATGACGGTTTTCCTCATTAGATCGCATTCCGTACGGGAGGATACGAGGGGAAAAGAGAAGAGAAGTCAAACAAGACAGCATGACCAGAAGCAGCCAACACAATTCCTTAGGGGTTAATTTGCTCATCTATCTTTCCTCTAAGGCCAAGAATCATTTTTGTTACTCATAAAAGATAAATATTCCCAGAGAGATATGGAGGAGAAAAGTAAGTTGACACAATAGAGCAAACATTTTCACCACCTTGTCAAGAGGAGTCCTGGAGAATTCAGGAACGTTTATCGTGGTGCCTCTGTGTGTCCCTGGCAATACCACCACACTAAGGAGATAGGGTTGCTTGTTGGAGTTAGGACAAAAGTAGATAGAAAGACACATGAGCTGAGCTTTTCGGTTACCATGCTTTCTTTCTCATCTAGATGAAAGCGAACTGTTCCAGGTCTTAAATACATTGCTGACACTTAATTGACCAAAAATTTCAGCCATCTCCCTCTTGTTTTTTAAAAAAGCATTTCAAATGAGTCATTTTATATCACATCTCACCACCTAGCTACCAGTTCTTCTTGACTGAAGAGTGAAATAAAGAAACTGAGCAAAAACAGAAGTACGTAAAGCAGAAATGGGAATGCCTGCTGAGCTCCCACAGGACACGGCACTTCCTATTTCTGTTTTGCTGTTTCCTAAACCTATGTGGGAGAAACTGCCCTTTCTGAAGCTCCTCATGACTTCTGCTTCCTTAAGCAGCTAAGTGCTGTTCCTCCGACCCTCACATTTTCAGGCCTCTTCATTTCTCTTTGCATTCTAGCTCCTTGCTGACAGTCTCTGGTATGGATCTCAGTGGAAGAATATGGATTTAACAGACTCCCAGGTGTTATCACCCTCCATTTAAATGCTGAATTGAAATTATATATTAATAGGATGGATTTGATGAATTATATAACCTATCCCTTTTTTTTTGGAAGAGCACAATGTAACTGTTACTGCAGAGTCAACGGGGGAATGAAACTAAGTTATTTTAGGCATTGATTCTAGACTAATGAAAGCACATGGCAATTTCCCATGACAGTGCCTGGCTATGACTGTCTGATCTCTCCCCCTAAACAATAAAAACTCCAGTTAATACTAATATTCTATTCGCCATTTAACTTCTCAGTAAGGTGGGAGACAAAATAACCAAATATCAAGTTCAAAGTCTTCCTGGCCTTGACGTGTAAAGCAGTAACAATTTGGAATCATAGATGGCTTTCAACAGAAAGATACCGGAGATGCTGACTCTTGTGTTTTTTGACATGAAGAAGTTCATCTCGAGATAAAATAAATAGGGGTCTTGATTCCTGAGGTCCTTAAGCTGTTGCATCAACAGAAGGTAAAGGATGCATTGCTTCTAGTATAATTATCTTTAAGGAAGGTCATATCTGTATACTTAGATAGCCTTCACTGCTTTTAAAATTCTGTGTTGTGTATTTTTCCTCTAAATTTTATTATGTGTGCATATGCATGCAGGGGAGATGGGGTAGGCCATAACATATGTAGATGTCAGAAGATGACTCAGAGAAATCAGTTGTTTGCCTCCACCATGTAGTTCCAGGGTTGCAAAATCAGGTCCTCAAGGCTCAATAGCAAGTGCCTTTATCTGCTAATCCATTTAGCCAGTTTAGCCTATCCTGCTGAGAGCAATGAAGTTATTTTATCTTAGAAAAATCCATATCTTAGTAATACAATCAATATTTTTAATGATACCAGTTTTTAAACTTGAGTTATTTGAAATTTTAAACTTTAAATCTCAAGATTTTATTGTAGTGTAGGATTTATGTTAATTCTCCCCACCCTGCCCATGGATTTGCCTAAATGAGGACTATTAGCCATACATAATTTCGGAACTAATCAAAGATAACTAGTTTGTTTCTTAAATGTGGGAGACATTGCATTTCTTTAGGATCTATGATATACACAAGCAATATGTGTGGTGGTTTGAATGAGAATGCCCCCCCTCCATAATCTAATGTTTGAATGATTGGTCCGCAGCTGATGGAAATTTGAGGAAGGATTTAGGGAGTGTGGCCTTGTTAGTGGAGGCATGAAAGCCCACACGATTCCATGTCCAGTTACCTCTCTTGCTCTACTTGGTGTTTGTGGATCAGATATAAGCTCTCAGCTACTACTCCAGCACCATGTCTACCTGCTCCCCTCATGCTTTCTGCCATGATAGCCATGGACTCTATACTCTCTAGAACAGTACACCCCAAATTAAATGCTTTCTTTTATATGTTGCCTTGGTCATGGTGTTTCTTCACAGCAATAGACTGTTAGCTATGATAGTATTCATATGAGAATTTGGCAACTCACTCAAAAATTTATTTACTCACTCGCGCATACATATGCTATCATTAAACATACTAAATACTCCCATAGTCACACGTGTTCACACACATTTGCCCATAAATATGCGTACATGCCTCTTAGGGTTTCACACCTGCCAGCAGGCAGTCATTATATGCCAATTATGTAAAAGCTACTCCAAAACTTAGAACAAGGTCTATGGCTATGGCTATCAGTATTAAGGGGTGTGGCTTCCCTATTTTATGAGTTACTATTATTCTCAACTATTTTTCACATCATTTTTCACCCTTAGCATCTACTGTTGTGGTTTTCTTGTTCTGTGGAATAAAACTGAGAAGGGATAATGGTCAGTAACTGGATCCACTTGAGCACACGCAGTTTGATTTAGATTAACCTTATAAGATCACTTAATTAACAGCTACAGGTAGCTAAAAAAAGGTCCCACCTTCAGCAACATAAAGTTTGCAGTTTCTGGCTTCTGAGATTCCTTCCAACTGGTACCCTGTTAGTAAAATGTCCTCCTTTGTTCCTTCAAATCTACAGAACTTAAGTATATGAAAGGTTATTTGTAGATGCACCATAATAAAACAGGTTGTTTTGTAGAAATGATATACTGAATACAGAATGCAATATTTTAGAATACCTACTTGTAAAATATTTGTGGTCCACTTGGATTCAACCAATCCAGATTAAATGCCCTGCCTCTCTCCATAGGAGCTTGGAAGATACCCATCCAACACCAACATTCAACACACCCTTCCTGAAACTGCCTGAGAAAAAAGACAAAGCTCATGTGTGTTTCTTGCCAGTGAAGTCCCACCCGATCTGTTGAATTCCATCTCTCTACTAACAAGATAAATCCATATTCAGTTTCTAGGAGCCTATGAGGTTCCAGAAAGTTCCTTCCTTCCTCTGTCACTGCCAAACTGTCTTCAAAGCAGATGTACAAGGAGAGCTCAGGTCCTTTCTTCTCCACATTGCTTTCTATCTTTTTCCATGGGTCAGTGGTAAACAGGCAACATTAATTATTTTGTTTAATTTTTAACCTGGGTGTCTGTGGTACCTGAACAAAAAATCATGTAGCTTAATGGAAATTTGATTGACCTCCTTATTTAATCTGAAAAAAAAATTCTCAATCCAATAAACACATCAACTAAGCACTCGAATGTTCTAGAGCCAATCACCAGGACATTCTAGAATGTCATTTCCAAGATGAATGATCTTCCTTTACATTCACCTAAGCTCCTTTCATGTCTTTTTAAAATTTTGTAACCATGTCTTAGTGTGCCGCTTCTAATCCGTGTCTTTTTATCTTGCAGCTGTAGACAAAAATAATTTCTGTCAAGAGCACATCATATTCAGACCTTCTTAAAGAAAAGGTGAGGGCTCTTGCATTCAAAGTGAAGTTTCTATTGTTAATGCCAACCTATGCATTTGTGGTGAAAACATGCAGGGGGAAAATTTGGAACAGTCCTGAGAAAAAGCATTCTGATTCCCAGAATGACACTATTTTCAGTGAGATCCGCCTCTGTTTCAGGAGTGATGCTTGAATGAGGGTCTATAGAAAATGTAGGGAAATGTGATGACTTATAGGGAATTCCTCCATCACTGCCAGTACTCTGAAGTAGATGTTCATTGTTTTTCATTGCTTTAAAATAGACCTTTGTTGGGCTAGAAGATGGATCAGTAAGAGAACTGTTTGTGGTGCAAGCAGGAGAATTTGAGTTTGTATCCCTGGCACTCCTATACAAAGCGAGTGCTAGGAAGGCACAGGACACACCCACACCCACACCCACACCCCCCCCCACACACACCAATATGCTGGTGTGTTTAAAATGCTGAGTCAACTTCCCCAAACACACATGCATCATATGCACATGCACATGCACATGCACCCACACAAAACACATTATTGTTTCACTTAATCATAACTGCTTAAAGGAAGACTGTGGATCCTTGGGAAATGTGAGATGCTGTCAATTCAGTGTTTTCGGAAGCTGTTTAAAATCTTTTGCTCTAGGTGCACCCCTTATTGGATGGGTGCCTTTGCCCAGAGTTCAAGACACTGCAGATGCTTCCTCACAAAAGGAGGAGAGTACACCTATTAAGGAGCGCTCAGAAAGCATAGCCTGAGCTGTAGGCATGCTCAAAGAGGGAAGACAGCTCTGGAGCCAGCTTTTTCTAATTGAGAAAGGGAAACAGCTCCATTACTGCAACTGAAGGAGCTTTGGGACCAACCAGATGCTTTGTTCAAGGAGCAGCTTAAGAGATGCCTCATTTGTTCTTCTGCCCTTCGACTTCTTCTTTTTATATAAGAGAGCACCTAAAGCTAAAGAACTGATTTAGGACAGAGAGAGAGAGAGAGAGAGAGAGAGAGAGAGAGAGAGAGAGAGAGAGGAAAATACAGATTGAAAACAAAATAAAGTGTTTCTTTAGCAAGTGGATCAGGTCTTTTCACACAATATTAGAGAGCATTTCCAGTTTCCAAAACTGTTACCTTCCAAATATCTGAGGATCATGTCTTGTCAGAAGCTGTGCAGGTCCATAGTTGTCTTCTGCTCTGCCTGATTTTGCAGCTGATGTAACGTCCTGGGGAGGGAAGATAGGGCCAAATGCCTAAGATCTGGAACACAAGGGTCTAGCTCGTTTATATGATTGGTTAACGCTAGCATGTACCTATCACTTTAATCCCAATCCCTGTTACGATTCCCAAGGTAACCAGAAGCATTTATATCTAGAAACATGTCTATAAAACTAAAAAGCAGAAGAGTATGCAAAACTGAGATGGCTACAGTGGTGTAAGTTTTTTTATAAAGTCTAATATTTCTCTTCATCTTTAATAATGACAAAGTAATATGTATAGCCTTTAAAAATGTTTGCAATGCCTCATTTGTGTTTGTTGGCTACTGAATGATGCCCCCTTCCTGTATCCTCCCTTCCCTACTTCCTGACTGCCTCCTGAAATCTCCTAGTACATTTTGTTCCTTCCCTGATAACTTTTAATAAAAGTGAATCAAGTTAATTGAATTTTGAATACACTATTAACAATAAAAATCACTTGGATTGCTCTTCACCAACCTTAATAATTGCTACGAACAGATATCTGCAAACTGGAGCCAGATGCCCAAACTCAGCCACCTTCTGTGCTTGTATGACTCAAAAAAAGGGGGGGAGGAAGTTTCGATTTTGATGTTTGGCTATGTTCTTATTTTGTTGTTTCTGTTCTGTCTTGACAGTCTCCTGCATTGCAGGCAGCCTTGAACATGTTATACAACTGAAGATGGCCTCCAATCTCCCATAATCTTGCTTCTACCTCCTGAGAGGGCTGGAATTATAGGCTACAGTGTGGGCTACCAAGCCTGGTTTATGCAATGCTGAATACCAAACATGGGGCTTCCTACACGCTAGGTAAGCATTCTACCAACTAAGTTACTTTCAGGATGTAGTTTTCATATTTTAAGTGCTTCTTATTAAAGAGATTTCTTAATGTATGAATATCATGTGAAAATCAGATCTAGAAGTATAAAAAATTTAGTTTTCTGAAGCAATATTTGATTGTTCCTATCATCCCCAGGACTAGCTTCCACCATAAAAAGGGAGATGAATAGTTAAAACACACTCTGAGCCACAATGTGAAGAAAGTTTACAGTTGTGCTCTATGAGTCAAGGTCTGTTAGGGACCAAATAGTAGATATATCAATGATAGTGTGGGAAGAGAAAAGAGAGGTGAAAGGAGAGGGGATGGAGGCAGAAGGAGAGGGAAGAAGAGATCCTAAAGGATTGTGTCCTGTGCAGGCTGAAGATCCAGGAAAGCCAAGGCCACTAGAAAAGACGGGGTAGCAATTCTAGTGCTTGCTCCAACACAGGATCCCCACGGGAGCTGAAAGGAGCCATCAATGTCTACATCACAAAGCTGGTAAATAAGAGTGCTGATATCAAAAGAGAGGAAGATGCAGAGCCAGGTCAAAGAGGAAGCTAATTTATATCTCCCTGTGTCCATTCACCCTGTACTCATTCATGACGGTGCATCACATACATCCATATCAGGGGGCATTTCCTTTACTCAAGTCTAGAAATTTAAATGGCGATCTCCTCTTCCTAGCCCATGTAAGTGTCTATCTAGTTATCACTTAGCACAACCACAGTGACACAAAATTACTAATTATCTTTGCTCTTTACATAGCTGGTTTGGAAGCTGCAGGTTCACAATCTCACCTCTGCTTTACTACTTATGTCCTGTATCTCTCAAAAATAGGAGAGTTAAGAGCCTGGAGAATCCATGTAATTAGAGCACAGCATCAGTTGTGGAACCTTCTCATCTTCCTTGGTGTCTCTGGAGAAAAATTGAATTCTGCATCCAGGAATGGCTTATGGAGATACCTAAGGGCAAGATGGAGAGAAGGTGCTCACACCTATGTGTCTTTTCTCTGAAAATGTTGGCAACACTTTCCCCCACATCAAGCACTAGTGGTCTGGTTATCTCTTCTTGTGATGCATTCATTTTCCTGACAAAAGCTGTACTGTTTAACTGATGTTAACTTAGCTTGCAGTGACTTCAATTATGCCCATGCAGTAGAAAACCAAAGATCCCTCTCTTTATTCTATGACATATCCTATACATATTTCTTGTTGTCAAATGCTGTATAACTATGACAATTTAGCTACTAAGATAGCTTTTGTTTATGATATCAGTCTCTGGTAAGTAAGAAATTTGGATGTCACATAGCTGGGTCCTCTTCTGGGAATTAAAAGGTTCCTGTCAGCCTGCTGGCTTTGGGGTTGGAGAGACGGCATAGTGGTTGAAGTGCTTGCTGTGCAAGCGTTAGGATCTAAGATGGGTGCTCAGCACCAGTGTAAAATAACCTGGGTTTCAGGTGTGTTCATACAATCCTGCTGCTGGAGGAGAAGAGAAAGGAGGATTTCTGGAGCTTGCTGGCCTGCCAGGCTAATAAAATAAGCGAGCCTCGGGTCCCAGTGAGAGACCCAACCTTAAAACACTAGGTGGGCAACTCCTGGTGAATAACCCCAGAGATTGGCCTCCAACTGCCCCCATCCGCACACATACATGCACTTGCACTCACCCACACACCTGGTCTTGACACACATGTGTTTGCGTGTACTCAGTTCAAAACAAAAGTGCTGGCCGGAACTTCTCTTTAATCTTAGATCTCAGAGGGAAAAGAATCTGCTTTTCTGCTTACATTGTCCATCAGGTTCACTTCTCTGTGGCAGGCAAGTCGAATGTCAGTCTTTCCCCCCAGACTCTGGACCAGAGAACACATTTTCTTCCGTGTCTTGCAAACCTCTCAAGAGGGCAGGTTACAACAGCTAGCCTGTTTTTTTTTTCTTTTTTATCAAAGCTAGACATAGATACTGTTTTCAAGCAAGACAAGTTATAATCTCACACACTGTAATCATGGGCATGAGATCTCATCAACTTCTGCTGTATTCCTTAGGTTAAAGGCAGATCACAGGCTCCACCCACCGTCATGGAGGAATGGGGGGGGCTGCACAAGGGATCTGAACACCAGAGTTTGAAATAAAATCAAAGCCATCTTTAAAAGCAACCAACATACAGAGACATTCCTTCTTTTCAGCTTAACCAGAGATGTCCTCCTGCACAAGAAGAAAACTATGCACACTTGAAGAAAAAGTCCACGGCAAATTAACCATGCATGTCTCCTCTGGCAAAAATCTATCTTCTATGATTTTTGATGGTTACAAATGAGTGACTTTTCAAAATGTCAGTTTCTTTGCTGCCACCTACTTACCCTGTAGTAGTTTTATTTTGCCTGTTTAGTTACGTCAGGTGTGTCCCCCAATCCTAGCAGTAGCAAACTGTCTAATGACGATGTCCTTCTTATCCCATTCCCTCACTTTATCCTGCTATTCTTGCAACCAGAGACTGAAACCAGATCACTGTGTCTCTGCCTGGTGTTGAATATTCTTTCTTTTTTTTTTTAAATTACAACGCTGCTTGGCCTATTAGCACAGACTTCTTTTAAAAAAAAATTCCATCTCCTCCCCTCCTCCCATTTCCCTCCCCCTCCCCGCACTTCCCTCCCCCTCCCTTTCCAGTCCAAAAAGCAGTCAGGGTTCCCTGCCCTGTG
>LOEQ01000662.1:259874-283063 GCA_001685075.1 Bramus lutescens | reverse complement strand
TGAAAGACACTTAATGAAATGTTCAACATCCTTAGTCATCAGAGAAATGCAAATTAAAAACAACTCTGAGATTCTATCTTACACCTGTAAGAATGGCCAAGATCAAAAACACTGATGACAACTTATACTGGAGAGGTTGTGGGGAAAAGGGAACACTTCTGCATTGCTGGTGGGGTTGCAAGGTGGCATTTGTATTATTTTTAATAAAACACTGATTGGCCAGAAGCCAGGCAGGAAGTAGAAGTGGGGTGACAAGAACAGGAGAATTCTGGGAAGAAGAAATGTCAGTATGCAGTCGTCACCCAGCCGCAGAGGAAGCAAGATGAGAATGCCTCGCTGACAAAGGTACCAAGCCACGTAGCTAACACAGACAAGAATAATGGACCAATGTAAGATGTAAGAACTACTAAGAAGCCTGAGCTACTAGGACAGCCGGTTTATGATTAATGTAGAGCTCTGTGTGTTTATTTGGGACTAAATGGCTGTGGGCCCTTGTGGGACAGAAACCTTTGTTAACAGGTGATGTTCTTATAATTATCATGATGCTTTGCTGAGCTATGTCACTGTTTCTAGGGTCTGTGTTAGTACAGAAGCAGATACGCTTCAATAACATAGATGGGAAAGATTTCTCATTCCCACTATAAAGCAGAAAAGGAATAGATTGCTTATGACATCATGACATAATAAAAGCATTCAAAACCGTGGTCACTTGCTTAACTAAACATGGTTAAACCTATATAGTATTCAAGGGTATATGGGATAATTGCAATTTTTAAAGGTGTCTAAGCTATTGAGAGGAGGCAGAAATTGATACGAAACAGTTTCTGTGATATTATTTAATTAGATTTTAATATTGAGAAATTAATACATCCACTAAGGCCCCTAAAATATCTCTTTATTTGTAAAACAATAAAATTACACAAAGAGGCTGTATGACCAAACTGTACCAAGTGGTTCTGCTTGAGAATCATTTTCAGGTAGAGAGATCTGGCCAAAGTATCAGTAAGAAACAAGGACGGCTGTATGCTTGGTGTCCTACAATATTCCTCAAGACTCATAAACCTAGATCACAGGTCATGAAGCAGCTACTTCCTGTACTCTAGGAAAATTTATAAACCTGAATAAACTTACTCAAGTACAGTGGGTGAAAGTGTTTGTTTCTTTTGTTTTGTTTGGGGAAAATGTGCCCTGGGCTAGGTGTTGTAGCCTCAGGGTAGAAAAGTAAATGAGATCAGCCTTTCAAAGTCTCATCCAGATTCATTGTGAAGCTTTTTTAGACTAAAGTGGTGAACAGTGTTTGTTGAATACTCTTAAATCTAATGCTGTCAGGGAAAATTCAAGGGGTTCTACCTGACACCCTTGTGGCCAGCTACAGTTAGTAAGAACAGCCTGTCTCAGACACAAGGACAAGTTTGGGAGAAGCTTTATATCACCAGAGTGAGCGGGAATCATGAGGGAATGTTAGAGAAACGATCAAAACAACCCCCAACTTCAAAACAGGCAGTTACTGAAGTCTTTCACAGAAGGGTTGAGCTGGACTTTATGTTGTCTGGTTATTTTATGGCTTCATAGGAGGCCACAAAGCCATCACACCAGCCTTATTTTTTAAGACTTAAGTATGAATGTCACTGTGTACATACACATATTTTATATTTACATACATATAAATCAAATTCATTCACAGTAACCACTAGTTCATAAGGAGTTAATTAATTGGTAATAACTTAGGATTAGGCAAAAAGCTTGATATTTACATTGGTATGGATAACCTGTTTTATTTAGAAAACCATACTTTGACAGCAAGATTCTGTTTTATTTCCATCTTTGAGCATAAGCAAAAGCAAGCTTCCACGTGTGAAGAAAATAGAGGAACTGATCAGTGTTGTGGTTTTCATGAGTTTAGGACCCCATATAACTAATTACAGTTAACCACAGGATATTAGTTGAACCAGACAAATGGTTATGCTAAACATAAACTTTGTAGGGTGTAAAGACCAGTTGTTTGCAGATCAGAGAACAAAAAGCTTCTCTCCAGAAGCATCTGCCCACCTTGGGGACCATATGCTCCAGTGACCGCCTTGCGATGAACTGGGGCTTTTATTTTTAATGATGATTACAATTCTTTTCTTTCTATTCCAGGTTGAATTACTCCCCCATACCAAGTCATAAGGACCTAATACATTTTTAAAGAGGATGTCTATGTCCTTTCTGTAATCTTGTAACTAATGTGTCTGCCTCTTGGCATCCATGTTCTAGTTCCCCAACAATTTCTATTGAAACAAATATGATCATGGCCTGACAAAGCTTTCCTATACGCTTAGAATAATATTCTTACTCATCTAGGCCTTGAATGACTTGGCTCCTCTTTAGGTTTTCTGTTGTTCTTCAAAGGCAATAACTGACTTTCTTTTAAAATAGCATTTTAACATCACAGTTTAAATTTTGGAAATTTCATTCATATATTTGGTGACTGTAATCACTTCCATTATCCTCTGTCTCCCTCTGATTCCTAACAACCCTCTTCGTCCTAGCTTTCTCCCCTTTACTTTGATGTTTTCTTGTCCATGCCGGTCTTGTGCAGGCAGTCATAGATGCTGTGTGTTCATGATGACATCAGCTAGTTCATATTCAGAAGACAGTGTTTCATGACATGCGTCTCATCTTCTGGCAATGACAGCCTCTGTTCCTTCATTTCCATCATGTCCCCTGGGCCCTGTGGAGAATTATATCAATGTCCTACATAGTCAGCAGTCACTTAAAGTTCAAAACTTTGACCAGTTATGAGTCTTTTTACTCACCATAGGTCCCAGCCAAAAGAAACATTTCTTGTCAAGATTGAGAAAAAAAAAAAACTAGTCTAAGGGTCTAAATGTAAGTATCTAGAAGGAAAGTTAGCTACATATCCATTTAGCTTAATCTAAATAGTCAATTCCCCAACTTGGACCTGGGACATCATTTAGCCATAGGTTATTAATCTGACTTAGAATACCAGTGATATATTACTTCCAAAAAGACCAGGCATCAGATACAATCATAAGGCATTTGGTTACTTTGCAAACAACCATGCCACTATTGTCCAGTGGACACATCTGACTAACATCTCCTCTATCTTAATATTGTCTACAGTTGCTGTGATTTGTTCCTGGTTGTTACCACTGCAAATACTTTGCTTTTACTTTTTATTAACATTTTTGTTCCCATCATTTGCACCTCTATTTGACCAACTTTAGCTGTAAAATTCCAAAGTCATCATTGTAAAATGACACAAATTTATTTGCTGTTTCTGTACACTAAAAGGTTGACACAGTTTTCTAGGACACAATCTAGACTTTGGGGTAGTAGTCTTTCTAAAAGCTGTGGGAGGAGAACCCACATTCTTACTTTTTGCAACTTCTAAAGGTAACTCATACTTCTTCCTGTCTCCAATATCATTTATGTTGTTTCTTTCTGTCACCAAGGGAACAAAGAAGACCAATAATTTTAAGAAGGAATGTGGTTAGATTGAGAAAATACAGACACCCAAGATAATCTCCCTGATCCATTCCTCTAGTTTGATTTTATCTACAGTCCTTCTTTTGGTCTTCTGAAGCAAGATCAGATTTCAGAGGAAGATTCAGATTCCAGAGATTAGGGTATAGTCATTTCGAACAGGGGTATGGAGTGAATATTCTGTTTTACCACATAACCACACAAATTTAGTACTACAATTCACTTCTTTAGAGAGATGTTTCCTAACAGAGTACTGTAACATTTGAGTTGTCACACTGTCACTGAATAATTACTGACTGCATTATCTTGGTTGATGCTTTATTAATTGAACTTCCTTTGCTCAGAATATTAGTGCTCTTGGAAATCAGATCGCTCTATGTTTTATTTATCACTGTGTCTCTAGAGCCTAGTGCCTTTCACACATAAGCCCATTTGACAACTATATGATGCGTTTATCCTTTTATCAGTATGCTTATAAGACTTATGCCAAGCAAAATGAAAACAAAGCAACAATTACAGTGATAGAAAGCCATTCCTGTAGTCTGACTTCAGCACAGCAAACTATACTCAGCAAGCAGACACAAGGCAATTTTAGCTGAAAATAGACTCCATCCTTGACAAATAATTATTTTAATACACTTAAGAAATAAAGAATATTTTTTCAAGGCATCAGAGTTAGTAAATGAAGTACTTAGGATTCAAATCTAATCTTCCAAGCATAAGACAATTCACACTGATCACCAAGAAAACTCTAAGGATGAAGAGAGGAGGGTCATGTTTTAGTAAGCCCTATATGATATTATCTAGCCCATTTGGCAAATAGTGACTTCATATCTCCATAATCAGTTCACTTCTCTACATATAAACTTGAATGTACAGGAGAACTTTATTTTTAAGGTGACACCTGAGATAATCACTTTAAGATTAGAAAGCATTTGCCAATATATTATGTTACCCATAGTGAAGACCTACAATGATTACTTGTATTTAAGTTTAATTTTCATGATTAACAGTTTCATCATTATTTTCTTGAGTATAAATGATAATAAATACTAGATATTTTTCTTTCTAAAAATTAGTTATCTTGGATTATGAAATTATAATATGAATACTCTATTTACCCATTTCCATTTCTCCATCCAAACCCACCCACATACTCTATCTTATTCTCTTTCAAGTTCACAACCTTTATTCCATTAACTGTTGTTATATACATGTATATAAAGTATATGCACATATTCCAGATGCACCAGGACAATTGGCTCAATCTATATAATGTTACTAAAAGAATATCAACAATAAACATGCTAACATGGATGGTGGAATGCTCAAGATGCCTTAACCCAATACAAAGGACTATGGGCAGCTATAGAATGCTGAAATAGTCTTCCCTGAGGAAGAGCTCACCAATTTATTGTCCAACAGTCAACCTTTAAAACACCCTGTTTCTAAGCATTTGTCAATTTCTGTGGTACAGCTAATATGAACTCTATTAATGAGTGTGGAGTTGTAACATGATGCATGCAGTGACATGTCCACTCCTTTCCCTCCTTCATGTCCTCCCTCCTTTCCTTTCCTCCTCCTGTTCCTTTTTTCTTTTCTTTTCTCCTTTCTTTTTTTATTTCTCTATCTTTATCTTGACTTTCTTTTCTTTCTAGAAAATTCAAAGTAGTTTAATTAAGAAGGATTATTTGATTGTGTCATAAACACAACGTGATAACATTCGTGGCTCACTTTTGAATGACTTTTTCTACTTCTTTCATACTAATAGATAACCTTGATTGATTTCTTTTATATGCTATTCATTCTATAAATCATATTTTCTGATTGAAGGTATGATCATTAATAATTTTCCATATAGAAATTATGAAAATAATGTAGAATAAAATTGTTATGGCATTCATCTATCATCATGAGAAACATGTTCGTTATAGTGAGTGAGATTCAATGCAGATTAAAGATTGTTTGTTGAATTGTTTTGAAGATTCAGAGAGTGGATGTCTTGATTAATACTTTTGAATAGTTGGAAAGCATGGTGAAGATTTGAAGACGCAAGAGAAAACAAAATTGATGTACATGTTTAGAAACAGGATAGTATAGAATGTGCTGTGACAAACTGAATGGCAGGCTATAACTACATGGAAAGTCTGAACAGAGAACTCATGAACAGAGCAAAGTAATTAATAAAGGAAATGACACTCATTATTTGAAAACATGGCAAAAGTTTGGATGTGAACTTTATGTAGCCACAATATCTCACAGACACAAAACAATAATAAAAAGGAACCATTACACCAATCAACAGGATAAATGTTTAGGGGCACATAGTACCTACTCCACACTTAATTTAGGGTCAGGTAGAGTAGTGATGAGAAGATATGGAACTGACGAAGCTATGACCTGAACTATTAGGGTAAGATCTAAAATTGCCAAATCCAAACTCAGTTATACTTTAAAAGGCAAAGGGAATGGAATTTTTCCTGTAAACTTGAAGAATTGCAAGGCTGGCACATTATCTGGTAAAAGTTGGGCAGCAGGCTTAATGCCAGTGGAAACAGAATGGGGAACTTATTTATAAAGAATGATAAATGTTCAAAAGAAGAGTTTATGGCAGTATTTGTAAATAGTTTGATTTACAAAAATGGTTCTTTGTTTTGAGAAATATGTAAATAAATAACAGAAACTGCAGGATTCAGAATCAGAAAAATTCACCCTACTTTGTGAATATACATACACATGTATGATTATAGATACATATATGTGCATACATATGTCTATATGTACCTACATATATATGTACACATATATACACATGGATGATAGACAGAAAGACATATATAATATTATTTATTATATATAATGTGTTATAATAAACAAAATATTACATGATGTGAAAATAAACAAGGACATAACATGAAAAATAGACTCAATAAAAATGGGGTCTTTAGAAGGAAAAATATTTTCAACTAGTTTCAACTTATTATAACACCAGTCTACATGTCAACAGGGATGGGGAAAATGTCAAAACATCTCACCCCAAGATGTAGTAATATAATCAATCTTGTAGTAATATAATCAATCAGCGGCTGCTGACAAAGACACAGTGAGTCTTCAGAGACAAGCCCCCAGTAGATTATAAAATCTTAAGCAGTTATCTCTAAACACAACTGCCTAAGACTAATACCAAAATTGGGCAAGTTGTGAAGGAAAATGTATTGAATTGGGTTTATTTCCATAAGTAGAAGGAGTCAGATTTAGCACATACACAGATGATGTGGAATGATTCCTTTGCTTTTCATTTGACAGCCAGGGAAAGTTCCTTTACCCTACAGGCTTGTACATCCATTCATGAGAAAAACAAAAGGCGGATGATAACATTCTCTACAGGTCTAACACTCATCATGGTGCTTAGAATTTAATTAGTGTTCTGTAATTATTAGGTGATATTTGTACAGTGCAAAAGAGGTCTTTAGAGAGCCGATGAGAAAAGGGGAGGTCTACAGGGCAAAGAGCATAAAAGAGAACTGCTGGCCATGACTAACTAATGCCAGTGAAATACGTTTGAGTAGGGGCTTGGAAGAGCTTTATTTGGAGCCAGATGCAACAAGACTTAACAAAGACCTTGATGTTGGCATGTGAGAGTGCAGAGATGATGGAAGAGGCTGAGACTTTGAACCTCTGTTGCTAAGATGGTACTGACCACTACTAACATCTATCAGTTTAAGGAGTTTTACAGTCTTGGAAAGAGGCATAGAAAATGGAACATAGGTCATATTTCCAAGCATTCCTTGCACTGTTTTTTAACGATTTGAACAGTCTTATAATAGAGTTGGTGCATGTGTATATTGTGCATAACTATGTCCCATGATTAGTATAGTGAGACAGTATAGCCATCCAGGGGAAGAGGCCAAATTGCTGGTGTGCATTGCACTACAGTGTGAGAGAAGAAGACATAAAGTTTTACTTTTTCCAAGTGATGATGTTTGGTAGGTATTGTATATGTAGGTTACAATGGTTAATGAAAAAGGGAAGAGTTAAAAGAACTATGCAGCTGTATGTCAAATAAATGGATGCCCACTGCATTGTACATACCTGGATGCAGTGGAAGGTGGTATCTTTGAAAATAAATTGTCCTTGGTCCCAAACTACCTACTCTTGTTAGACTCACAGTGAGGGGACCCATGGATCTGCCTTTAAGAAAAAGTGATTTAAGTGATTCTTTTCTAAGTTAACGGAAATCATTTAGTGAAAGGAGTAAGGCTAGAAATAGTGATCACCTTTCTGTGATCCACAAATTCAGAAATTTTCTCTTTTTTTGATTTATTTATTTATTTGAGTTGTATTAGTGTTTTGCCTGCATAGATGTATATACATACCTCACATGCATACAGCGCCCACGGAGGCCATAAGAGGGCATCTGATCCCCAAGAATTAGAGTTACAGAGTGTTGTGCTGCCTTGTGGATGCTGAGAGCTGAACCTGGTCCTCTGCAAGAGCAGTAAATGCATTTAACCACTAAACCATCTCTCCAGTCCCAATTACACAGATATTATCATATCAGTGCTTCTCACAGAGCTGTCAAAGCTTGCATTTTTAAAAAGCTACTCTTCAAAGATTACTTACCAATTTTTCCTGCAGGAGTGTTAGCCTACATGCATGTAAATGCATCATGTATACACACAGAACATTCAGTTCCAATAAAACTGGAACAGCGGGTAGTTGTGGTAAACTGTGTGGGAGCTGGGAATCAAACCCTAGTCCTTTGAAAGAGTAGATACATTCTTAAGCCCTGATTCATCACTCTAATCCCCAGACCATATGACCATAAAAGGTGAGATGGAAGATTGTTGACTGAGGTTTCTGTCTTGCCTGGTCCCATGATCATTAAGTCCACAAAAAAATCACACAGAGATCTACATTAACTATAAACTGATTGGCCTAGTATCTCAGGCTTCTTATGAACTCTTATAACTTATATTAGCCCAAAATTCTTGTCTGTTAGCCACATGGGGTGGTGCCTTTTTCAGTAAGGCAGACTCATCTTGTGTCTTCTGCATCTGGTTCAAGACTGAAGACTGAAACTTCCTCTTCCAAGAATTCTCATTCCCCTGCCTCTACCTCCTGCCTGGTCACTCCGCCTATACTTCATGCCTGGCTACTGGCCAATTAGCATTTTATTATAAATAATGCAAATGACAGGATAAAAGACCATTGTCCCACAACAGAAGAGCACAGATGAGAAAGGGCAGAAGCAAAACAAGGGCCTCAAGGATCCTATCAGGAAAATTATTTAATGACAAGAACATTGTAGGATGGAGCATAATATTATTAATAATAAATCCTCTAAAAGGCATATATGAACATTTACCTTCTATGATGTAAATAGAACCAATTTTATTTCCCTCAGCAAAATTATATGTGCAATATAAATACCTAAAAAGTTTAGCTTTTATTGTTTTAGGATCTTACACTTCCACGCCCTTATGAATTTTCTGTCATTCATTGTCCAGTATTTTCTTTTCTTTCCCTCCTGTGCCTTCTTCCCACCTGTAGTCGCTACAGCCCAAGCTGTCCTGGAATTCCTGTGTAGCCAAGGATAGTCTTGAACTTCTGAACTTTTGATCCTCCTGCCTCCACCTTGCAAGTGTGGAGATTACAAGGCACCATACTCCATTCATACAGTAATAACTATTGAATTTTATGCATGGTAGGCAAGCATTCTACAATCTGAACTGCAGACTGGACTCTTCACACTTCTTTCTTTAACCTATCAAATTAGCTACTGTTTTCGTCATTTGATAGGCACATTTATTTAAATTTTCTCACACTTTACAACTTCATTGCTCAACATGACTGTTTCTTAGTTAATTCTGCTCAGAGATGCAGTTTCTTCTTCCTAATTAGTCTTTCTACTCATAATGTGGCGGTTGTTTTAATAGCTTGAAGTCTGATGGAACTGTTAAATCCCCTACATCTATTAAATTCGGAACTGCACATTTATGAGAACATTGCATGACTCACAAATGCATTTATGTCTACAAAGTTCCTACGAAGTTCCTATGAAGTTCTCAGTGTGACATGAGATGCTATGGCCCCAACACTAACCAAATAATCTCTTTGTTGCTGGTTCTGGCCTAAGTTAAACCATTTGCCGCAAGATTTGAAATTCATCTAGTTTAAATGCTGCCAATGAAAAGTGTCAGGCTGTTATAACTGAAAAAATATATTTATCTTGAAGTCATTGTTGAATGGGTGTTCTACTTAGCTATCAACCTCATACAAGCTGGAGTCAGAAGTATCCATTGAGACACTTCCCAGATTGGATTGACCGGAGATAATGACAATGAGAGAATGGCTTGGTTGGTGACTGGTAGAGGAGAATACAGCCCACTGTGGGTGGAATAATCTCTAGGTAGGCCTGGGCTGTATAAGAAAGACAGCCAGGCAGTGGTGGTGGACCCCTTTATTCCCAGCTCTTAGAAGTCTGAGGCAGGTGGATCTTAGAGGCCAGCCTAGTCTACACAGAGAGTTCCATGATTACCAATGCTACACAGAGAAACCTTGTCTCAGAAAGCAAGAGGGAGAAAAGGAGAGAGAGTGTGAAAGAATTAAAGAAAGAAAGGAAGGAAGGACGGAAGGAAGGAAGAAAGGAAGTTAGGAAGGAAGGAAGGAAAAGGGAAGAAAGAAAGGAAGGAAGGAAAGAAGAAAGAGAGAGAGAAAAGCTGACTGAGCATGAGAACCAACAGACTTTGTTCCTTCAAAGTTTCTGCTTCATTTCTTGTTTGAGTCCTTTCCCTGACTTCCCAGAGTGATGGACTGTGATTCAGAAGTATAAGCCAAATAAATCATTTCCTCCTATAAATTGCTTTTGGTCAGAATACTTTTTAACAGCATAAGAACAAAACAATAGAATATTTGAATATGATAATCTGAGGTAGTTTTGTTTTGTTTCTTCTTTCATTTGAGAGGCAGTCTGCTTTCCTTGGTCAGTTTTTTTTTTTTATAAATGAATGTCTTTTTATACAGTTGGTGTTCCTCTATAAGTAATCTGCTTATCATCTCTTGCTGTTTGGAAGATGTTCGTTTTGACTTTGCATATTCATATGTTCTTTGTGAATTATTTATTTGTGAAATCATTATTTATATTACTTCTAATCTACTGTGACACCACAGTCTATAGGTTGAGGTTAGAAACAGTCAACTGGGATTCTTCCTTGTATATTCACATATACATATAATATTGATTTATTGTTTTTTTAAGACCACAGAGCATTGTGGACAAGTGTGTGAAATCTCATTAGGGTTGGAATACTGTTACAAACTCTCTATGGCACTTTCTCTTTGCTTCCAAACCAGACTCAGTTTGAAAAACAAGAATCCAATGTACTCTATTGTCCCTCTCACTGCATGTGGACTTTGTCTGATGGTCTCTGTTATTAGAATGGTAATCCTTCAAAGGCCCTAAATTTTGCCTGATGTTACATACATCCTTTCACCTTCTCCTTTCTTTCCTGTGTATTCCTTACACCCAGGTCATTAGTACCACCCAAAAATGTCAGCCTATTGTAAGTTTTTCAGCTTTCATTGTTTGATTTTAAGGATATTTCCTTTATTTTACCTACTATTAATATGTATCACGATGAAATATATTTATATCTAGTGTGTGCTGACAATCAAATATAAATCTAGTAAGCATTTGAGAAGGATTTCTAAGGATAGTTAGGAATTGTTTTTGAAGTAGTAATGCCTAATATTATAACTTAAAAGCAAAGCAACCAAAGTGTTCTATAATGTCTCAGTCATAGAAAGTCTGAAATAGATAGAATTTTACTTTGTTTAAAATTTTGTCAACTAAGCTACACCATTATTATACTGAACTTTCCCCCTATTTTAATGAGTTGGCGTAGTATAGACACCAGTCTGAATCATTGTGAAGCTTGAAATTGGATTTGGATCTATAAAAAGAAAAAAATGAGATGTGGTACCATGGATACAGATGACTTTTTACCTCTCTTTTTTAGAGAAAGATTCAGAACCAAGGTAATGACAAAATTTAATGTAAGATGACTAAAACAAAATATAGATATGTCAACTATGGGCATTATCAAACACCTGTGGCTTCTGCAGCTTATAGACTTTCAAGGAAGAGATTATTCTCTCAACATTTTATGCAAGTTTGTGTCAATGTATTGTGAAGAGAGTTAAGGACACAGGTATACATTTTCATCTCTCAGACATTTCAATCCTTTCCATTGTTCTATAAAATGATGTATAAGCAAGAAAATGTTTCTGAACTAATCATCATTATGAAATATGTTGGTATCCAGTGACTATAGGAAAGAAGAAAAACTAGTTCCAAATGACCTAGAAGCTTGCAGGAAAACATCAGTTGTCAATATTCATGCCTGGGGTTGCTTCTAGAATGCCCACTGTTTTGCTCCAAATTGGCCTTTAAATCATGGATGATTTAACCAGTCTTTGGTGACAGAGCAAGGTACAAATTTATCACGAGCAGCCATCTGGGAGGCATAAAATAATAGAAAGATCAAGCGGAGGGTGATAATTCAAAATATGAGAAGTGCTCAGAAATTCTCTTTGAGTTATTCATTCAGACTTGAATTCCAGGAATGAGGGGGAGAAATAGGGGCAATCAAGAACTGATCGAATATTTAGACTCTAGAGCCATGCCTTACTAATGCTGCAACCCTTTAATGCAGTTTCTCCTTGTGGAGAAATTATCAAATTGTTTTATTTCTACTTCATAACTGCAATGCTGCTATTGATATAAATCATAATGTAAATATATGATCCTCAGGATATCTCACATGCAACAGGTTGAGAATCAGTGCTCTAGTGCAACTGTAATGAGCTTTACATTCTATCTTTACCATTTGGTGGGCAAGGTCTTTAGTTTCTTTTGTCAAGTAGACATAATCAAGAGCCTCTTGGGAAGAGTGAATCTCCCTGGAGGAATTGTCTAAATCAGATAGGCCTGTGACCATAATTATGAGAAATTGTTTTTGTTCCATATAGGAATACCCAGCCCACTATGGATGCCACCGTCCCTTAGAAGGTGGGTTTGAGATGTACAAGAAAGCTAGCTGAACTAGAGCCATTGAATGAGCCACCAGCTAAAGCCATTGAGAGAGCCAGTCAGCCTCATGTCACCACGGCTTTGAACTTCCTTCAGTGATTGACTGTGCCCTGGAAGCTTAAAAACAAAACAAAACAAAACCTTCCCTCAACTGAATCGCTGTTGGTTCAAAGTGTTTTTATCACAACAATAGAAAGCAAACTAGGGCACCAGGTATGAGATATATAATTTATTTAACTTTATCAAATATGTTTTATTTGGAAAGTTAAGTGAGTATAATTATGTAAAATTCTGGGAGAGATTGGAAGAGTAATGGGGTGCACACAACTAAAGCTCGTGATATGCAAGTGTAGATTAGTATTTTGCACAATTAGTATCTACTAACAAAAATTTAAAGTGTGAAGTGATTATCAAATTTCCCTGCACCTGGTATTTCCAGAAATACAATTTTAAATGCCAACCATGGCAATGCTAATAACATTATGCATTCTCTGTGGTCTCATTAGAAAAATCAGAAGTGGTTTCCTGCCACTGGTTTCAGGTGCTGAAATGATATTTTATTGTAGGTCCTACCAACACCTCCATTTTTGCAACAATCCCTTTATGAAACCCACACCCAAATTTCCAAATTACCTGTTAATCACTCTTTATCCCAGTGTCTGTAATCAAATATATACACTCCGTTAGTTCCTCCTGGATTCATTTCTTTCGCATCTTCAATCCATGTGAATTTAGACAAACGGAGGATGTTCACTTTCCTCAGCCCTTCCATCCCTACTTTTGGTTTAGAGATCAATAGTATTGTGAGAACCACATGGAGCAAAAGAACTGGACACATAGTAATTATTGATAAGAATAAAATATATTGACATTCTTCAATTATTATGCATATAGAACATTGACTAGATGCATGATTTTATTGTCTAGACCAGAACCTCACTAAACATTATAAAGAAACTAACAAGGAAATATTTTGCAAAAGAAAATAATTTTGTTTTAAAATAAATTAAAACAGGTATGAAATTTGGAGTTTTTAAGCATCTGATATTTAAATATTATAAGCAAACTCTTAAGATGATCTTTGGGGATTGCTACCCTTTAGATTTATGCCTTTATAGAGTTTGCACCTACATTTAATAGGACTCACCTATAAAATGTGTGAAGTGCTGATGCTTGAATTATGAAACTCCTCATAAAAGACACTGTGAACTGAGACTGACTCTGGAGTAAGTCAATCACCATGCATTGAAATTACTCAAGTGGTTCTCTAAAAAGTGTGTTGTCCTGTCAGCAGCAAGCAGGGCCTGATGCCTAGGTGTCTAAAGACACAGGGCGAGCTTGACAGCAACCTCACGAGAGATCCTAAGCCATCGCCCAGCCACTGAATGATTTCTATCTCTAAATACAGAGACCTTAGACTGCTGGCTAGATATCACAGAAAAGCAACTAGATGAGTCTACTCATTTTAAGATGTATTTTATTACTTTTAACTATATTTATCTGTTTATGTCTGAAGACATGCACATTAATGTAGATGACTACAGATGCCAGAGGATCGGTAGTCAGAGGATACCCCTCAAAAAGGAGTTACAGGCAGAGTCATAAACCTCCCAGTGTGTGCACTGGGACTTGAACTCTCCACCTCTGAAAGAACAGCACACATTCAGCCGCTGAGCCACCTCTCCAGTCCATGATTTTTACAGAATTCTCTTTCCCACCTCTCCTTCACAACACTTTGTGTCCTCCACACTAGATCTCCATTTTCATTAATTAAAGATACAGGTTTTGCAGGCAATGACGCTCTTACTTACAGCTTAGACAAAGCCTGTTGCTTTGGCACTTTTATCCTTCCTTCACATACAGATCATTTGATTCGTTCCCTTTCTTTCTGTTTCACTTCTTTGCTTTTAAGAGATACCTCTTCTGCAATCTCATTTGACACCATTTTCTCAGCATGGAAGCAAATATCTGCTTGTTGCCCATTTTCTTCATTGTTTATGGCAAAGTAACTCTTGAGAATTGGAAGTATTTGTTTCTTCCTTTTAAATCTGCTACATATTATGGACTGTGTCTCAGTAAAATTTGATGGGGCAATCAAAGGTTCAAATTCTTGAAGAAACTGTTCTAATATATAAATCCGTATTATTACTTTTGGCCTGTGAAAAACAAAACAAAAGGTGAAGAAAAATACCCCATTCCTTATGACTGCATGTTTATACTAGTCTTACATCCTCTAATCAAACTCTACCATGATATCATTTGATTAATTGGCTATTCCAAATTCTCTCATACTATTGTTATCATCCCATGTAATGAGAAGAACAGTGTGTCTAATAAGAAGGGGGTTATTCCACTTTCAAGTCATGATCTGAATTACCTGGGAGGGCATTATTCCTTTAGAAAGTAATTCCTCACTACCACTCAGTGTTTCTACACTAAATATTTATGTGTTAACCTAAAGCACTGTTTACAGGATGATGCATGGGGCATATCAGCTTTAAAGAAAACATCCATCAATGTGAAGGTTCGTAAGTCTGCTACATATGTCATTTTTTTAGGGGATAAGTATCTTCTATTAAGAGATATAACTCAACATTTAAGGATGATAAGATTTCTTTTTATTATAAATTTTATTGAATTTGCTCTTTGACAATTTTATGAATAAAAATAATGCATGCTAATTACAGTAACACCCTATTCCCTCTCTGGTTTGCCTCTCAGCCTTCCTCCAACAGTCCATTTCCCATTGTCTTAGTCAGGGAAGAGAGTTAATAGAAAGAATTTAATAGATTTAATAAACTGGTTTAAAAGATAACCCAACAGTGACTGATTCACCATGGAGAGGCCAAGAATGCAGTAGTTCTGTACTCCACAGAGCTGGATGGCTCAGTATTTCTAGTATGTGCTGAAGACGAGAAGATTCTCAGAAACTGCTGGTCATTATTCTGTACTGAATGCCCAAAGAAGTTCATTCTAATATCAACAAAGGACAGTCGTAGCAACAGCATAGATTAACTTGCCAGGAAGAGTGAAGGCAGGCAAGCTATTTGAGATGTCTCCTTTCTCCATATCCTTTCATTTGGGCTGTCACTAGAAGGTTCTGCCCACATTTAGGGTTAGTCTTCTTGCTTCAAATAATGTGCTCAACAAAGTTCCTCAAAGGAGTGCCCAGCAGCTAGTGTTTTTGTTCACTTCAGACCCAATCAAGTTGACAACAAAAGCTATCATAGCTAGAGTCAAGTCTTTTTGTTTCGATTTGAGTCCCACTAAATTCGACCAAGGTTGTCCATGTGACTATGTATTTGTACTACCCACTGGAGCCTGGTAGGCTTAACATTGGGTACACAATTAAAGACGGTAACAATCCCTTCCTCAGAATCCACCAAAACCCAATAATTCAGCCAGGAGGAGTAGGGTCTTCGCCAATCCATGATGGACTGTTGACAGGCCCAGTCCTACTCAGGGATATTGCAAGTGGTTGCAGCTGCTTTAAGATCAGCAGTGACTGCATTAGCTTCATTATGCCCAGTATCATTTCAAATCCTTTCTCCTTACATTCTGGCCTTTGCATTCTTGAAGCTTCAGAACTCATAATCCTATGAGCTACCACTCAAAAAGTGTTTAGCATCTCATCATGTCAAGGACAGACATTGCTTGACATTATATATATATAAACAAAATTTATTTTTACAACCCTAAAAGTGTTTTTAACAGGACCACTGTGCATGTCCCACCAGTATATACCCTATAACTACACTTAAAATCACTTAAGTCAATGTGGTTGTTTAAAAGAAAATGGCACCCAAAGGGGAGTGGCACTCTTAGGAGGTGTGGGCTTGTTGGAGGAATTGTGTCACTGTGGGAGTGGATTTTGAGGTGTGCAATGCATACGCTATGTATGGTATCATAGTTCACTTACTGCTGCCTGTGGATCAAGATGTAGAACTCTCAGCCCCTTCTCCAGCACCATGTCTGCCTGCATGGCACCATGTCCCTCCATGATGATAATGGACTAAACCTCTGAAAATGCGAATCACCCCAGTTAAATAATTTCCTTTATGAGTTGCCATGGTCATAGTGTCTCTTCATATCAATAGAAACCCTAAGTAAGACTGTCAACTTCAAGTCATCACTTTTTTTTTCTTGTTTTGCCTACTGGTAAGAAACAGCATGCAGATGGTTAATATTGCTATACTGGCCATGTTGTTCTTTTAACCTCATGTGTTGAATTTAAGTACTCGAAGAGTCAGCATAAGATAGAAGCAGAAGAAGCAGACTAAACAAATGGGTGAAGGAAGCCATTTTTGTGAAGTAGGTCAACCTGTGTCTTAGATGATTTGATGAAACCTGATGAGCAAGGTCTTTCTTCCCTTTGGTTTCACCGAATGGCGTAAAGAATTTAAATCATTTCCTCAACGTCAGTTTCTAATCTTCTCTGCCACTTTCTACTAAAATGTTAGATTTTCTCAGCCTTTGTGGGTATCTCATCCTTCAAACCTTTGCCGTAGATAAACATTCGCCTTCGTGACCCAGTGCTAACGTGAAACCATGAAAGAAGCTGAGTAAATATTTTCAGGATAAGTCTGGAAGTCCTACTCTTCCTAAATCATCAACAGACAGAATGAGAGAGGGAGAGAGCAAGCTTTCTATTCAAACATTGCTTAAGAGTTAATGGGAGTGTTATTATGATGGATAGGCCTGGATTTATGTCTTCAGGGAGAAGAATAAGAACACTTAATGGGATAGGAACTGGCCAGTATTTACACTGGAAAGGAAGCCACATTTTACTTCTTCAGAGGTCAAAAAATCACTGAGAGTGAAATCCATTCTTCAGATAGCTACAGCCCTCCCTTCACCCCAGCATGGATGGCTGAGAATTCCGTGAACTCTTACAATCAATCTCCATTGGTAATGCCACCTAACTGATTAGCGGCCAAGGGAAATCATTGGGCTGCTTCCTCCTCAAGTGAGGACCAGAGGTAAATTCCTGTTATCACCCAAGCTCTGAATACTGCCATTGCTGGGCCTGTTTTCCTACCTAGAAAATGTGTAAGTTTTGCCACATGGTGTCTGCATAAATCCAAATTGCAGCTGAATAATTCACACTTGCTGAAATAATAGCAGTGTGTATCTGCTGACAATAATTGTGACTAAAGAAACAAGGTGCCATTTGTGTCTCATCTAGTGTTGATATGCGGATGATTTTCCTTATTTTATTTAAATGTTTTGATATTAATGGCGGAGTTGGGGATCTATAATTCTGCCAGCATCTTCCTTTCTTCTCTGTTTTGTGCCAGCTTCATCAAATGAAAGAGAAGCAAACAATCTTAGAGAATAAACAAAAGGAGAATTTTAGGCAAGCTTTTGAAGACACTTTGGGGCCAAAACTCTAGTTTCAAGTATGTAATCAGTCTCAAATGAATGTGAATGGACCTTGCTCAGACCTGATGGGGCAACCCTGTTAGAAGACTGACATTACAGCATTCACAGTCTCAAATGCATCACTTCCAATTTGTATTAATCAGGATACTCTAGAAGAACAGAACATATAAAATAACCATAAACATGAATATAAATGTGCATATTTACATATATAAAGAATTGATTCAATCAGTTTATATAACATGGTAAAAATAGTTCATCAATTTCTGTCACTCACACCTGAGAGGCCAAGAACCCAGTAATTACTCAGTCTTTAATTAATTAATTAAGTCTTTATGGATTAGCAGTCAGAGTAGTCCAATGATGACTGTCACATGGAAAGGCACAGACACCTTGTAGTTACCTAGCCAACAAGGCTGGGTGCTTCAGCAATCTCAATCTGATACCAAATGCCTTGAGGGTTCCTGGATAATCATTCATCTTCAGTCCATAGTGGGAGGCCAGAAAAACAGGTTATAATATCAGCATTGGAATCTACAACAGCGCTAACAGCAGAAATTAACTTAGTTGTGAAAAGGAAGACAATGTAAGCAAAAGTCAAATAATCCTCATTCTTCTGGGTCCTTTATTATGTGGATGTTGCAAAAAGACACTGCCCATATTTGGGGTGTTTTCCCCCATATCAGTTAAGCTAGTCAAGGAAGTTCTATACAGATAACTTTACAAGGCTAACCTTATGGAGACAATTGCTCAGCTGAGGGGTTCCTGTTCAACTGATTCATTGAAAAGAAACCATGCCAATTTCCTCAGCAGATACTGCTCACTATCCCCTATGTCCGGGCTTCTAGGGTATTATGTTCACATAATTTTTTTCTATATTTTGGGTAGTTTCCAATGACCATTTCTTGTTACTTCTCAACTACCCTGATGTGGGATTCCCCTCTGTGTGCTGTGAATATCAATAGTTAATAAAGAAACTGGCTTGGTCTAATAGGGTATAACAGAACTAGGCAGGGAAAGGTAGGCTGAATGCTGGGAGAAAGAGGGTGGAGTCAGAGAGAAGCCATGTAGCCCCATCAGAGACAGACACCAGAACTTTAGCCGGTAATCCACAGCCATGTGCTGATGCACAGATTAATAGAAATGGGTTAAATTAATATGTAAGAGTTAGCTAATAAGAAGCTAGAGCTAATGGGCCAAGCAGTGATTTATATAATATGGTGTCTGTGTGATTATTTTGGGTCTGAGCTGCTGGGCAGCTGGGAAACAAATCAACAATCTCCTTACAACACTCCCCAGTATGTATCCACCAACAAGGACCAATTTGGTGTATCCCTCTATTTCTTTTCTATATTCACTCCAGAAATGAAGAGAGCAGATATAATTGGTGCCTGGGAAAGTAAGATTTCTCCCTGAATATCTAGAATGATATTTCCAGCTGGCTATCTGAAACTTCCCCTGGGACACAGTATGAACATCTGAACCTAAGCATGTCTAGACAGCAAATTTCAGATCTTATACTGAAAAAAATCTCTCCTATTTTAATTTGTAGTAATTCTCAATCCTGTATTCACTCACCAAATGCCTTGAGTTTCTGTTTGAAATCTCTCCTTCTCCTGTATCTTACATTACACAGCAAATCCTATGGACTCTAAATACAAAATGTTCCAATAACTCTGATTACATCTAGTCACCTTCATACTAATTACCTTGACCATCTATCTCACTTTTCTCATTTCCACAAGAGGCTCTTCTCCTTAATATTCCTAAGTACCTCTGTTTGAGGGAGGTAACTTGTTGGTTCCCGGCCACTGGGTTAGCTTAGACCTGAAATAATCACATTATTATTATAAGCTCACTCTTACATATTAATTTCAACCCATTTCTATTAATCTGTATATCACCACGAGGTCATGGCCTACTAGCAAAGTTTCAGCACATTTCTCTTTGGCTATGGCTCCACGGCATCTCTCTGCCTCTGCCTCCTTTCTCCCAGAATTTTGTTTAGTTTTCCCTACCTAGCTCTGTTCCCCTATAGCTATGCTATAGGCCCAAAACAGTTTCTTTATTCATTAACCAGTAAAAGCAATGCATAGACAGAAGCACCTCTCACACCATACCATCACTAACAATTTTGAAAAAAATTATATGCCCTACAAGGATTCTACAGAATTATGGGTATGATTCTATATGACTGAATAAAAACTTAAATATCCATAGATACATCTCCTTCCATCTCTTTTCATTCTTCCTCACTCATCCTGTTACTCTGGCCAACAAATATGTCAGGCATGCTCACATCTCAGGGGCCTCCCAGTGCTGTATTTTTTCTGACAAGGAAAGGAATCTTCCAACTATTCACACAGTTTTATTGACCACCTATTGCATGTTCTTGCTCATGTGTTCCTCTTTCCATAAAACCTTTCCTTAAATATTTTTTAAAATTTATCTTGTACCTGTTAATTGCCATTCTTTTTTAATTCATGTATTTTATAGGTATGGTATTTTTGCCTACATGTATATCTTAATACTGTGTGAATGTGTTGGAGGTGGTGTCTACAGAGGCCCAAAGCAGTCAATGCACTTAACTGCAGACTTATCTGTAGACCCTACTTTGCCATTTTTCCTTCCATGTCCTCCATGGGAATCAGTCTACAGCAATGGTTAGCAGAAATTTCAGTTTGCTTGTTTATTTTGTGTTCCATTTATTCTGCCCAATTGGTCCAACACTACACATCCACAGGGATGACTGACTTACTTATTCTCTCCTTGCACAAAAGTATCCAGTGGTTTTGGTGAATAGATGAATGAAAGCAAAATCAAGCTGTTTTTGAAATGTTTCCTTCAAATTTTTTATTTATAATCTCTTTTCTTGCTGTAAATGACCACATGACACCACCCTCTCTGAAGGCACCTGTTGCTTTTGTATTTAAAGCTTTATGCTTCAATATGTTACTTAATTGTAGAAATCTCTGTCACTATTTCTATACAATCTTTTGACATTTGATCAAATAACTTTATTATCAGTAAGCCTGCCTTGAACTAAATGATGCCCTTCCTATAAGTTTATAGTTTTCATTAATAAATCCATTCACCAAATGCTTATTAATAATAATCTATGTAAATCATGGTGATGCTACAGTGAACTCCAAAGAACAGGGAACAGTGTTTATTGGTGAAGTTAGACAAAGCCATATAAGGTCATATATTTGTAAACCCCATAATTATAAACTGAGATTAGCAAGAGTAAAATATATAGTGCTGCAAAAATCATACAAACTAGAAAACTTTTGCTGAAAATGTAAAGAAAAATTCTATATGTAGTCCAGCATGTTATTTTCGAGAAAATACCTGTAAGAAGAAATTCAAAGGAAAAAGAACATATTATGGCACATGGTTTCATAAAATGGAGTCCATCATGGGGCCAAGGAGGCAAGATGGTGTCAGGAGTGACTCACAACCAAAACAGCTGTAGGGTAACATGATTCTGATTATACTGCATGGTGATTTAGGAAGCAGAGAGAGCTTAGGGCCAAAGTGGGGTCAAGCTATTACCCTCAAACACTGCCCTGTGCCCTTCCAACTCCTTTTCAGCAAGACGCCATCTCCCAAAGGTACCACATCCTCCTCAAACTGCATGTTCAACTGGGACTATGTGTTGGGACTATATCCACAGGGCATGGGCGACTTTGCATGTTTGATTTCCAAGACATAAGCTACACTAGTTATAAAAATGTCCAGAAGATACTGTTTCTTTGTAGAACTGACAAACCTTTGCCCTAGTAAACCAGAAGAACAAGAGAGAAGGTTCGGGATTCACAGCTTTTGGTTCCTGTTTTTGCTTTTACTATTCACCATATATTTTTCTCCTTTTGCTTAATTCTGGTTAGTCTTTAATATTCATGAGTTTACATTTATAAATAGTTAGCACAGTTTAAATACAAAATTTAAACAGGATAGTCATGTTCTTTTTTGCCTCTACAATCACTTTTTATCAATGAAGTCATTTATTAATTTTATTACCCCATCTGTAGGTACGACTTTTCTAGATGACTCTTTTCTTGAAATGTTGACCTATTTGGAACTATATCAGTATTATTCTATATACATGGAAATCTGAAGAAAGTCCCTGAAATTTATTTTTTATTTGGTTTGTTGTTTTATTTATTTTTGCTTCTTAATATTTAATCATATTTTCAAAAATGGAGTAGATATAGTATGATTGTAAAGGTATTATTAAATCATTTCTTTTAAAGGTGAAGCTACTACTTTCTGCTACATTCTATGGCACTAAGTACACTGGCAGCATTGTATAACATCCCTGGCATCTATCTTTAGAGCTCCCGGGTTCATTTTTCCCAGCCCTTAAGAACCAGTGCTCTATTTTATACTTCTATAGATTTGACTCCTAGCTATCTTATGTAAATGGAAATCCTGCCCTATTTATCCTCATTTTAGACTGCTTTATCTCACTTTTCTTACTATAATCAGGCTTCATACACACATGTGAGATGATCTTCATCTTCAGGGGATGAACATCTCTTACACATGTATTCCACTTTTCCATTATCCATTCAACCACTAGAGAACTTGGAGGCTGCTTCGGCTACTTTGTTGTTTTGATGAAGGCTGCAGTCAACCCAGGAGCACAAAGGCTTCTTCAAATTCCTGCTTTTACCAAGCTGATGTATGCAAATAGAAAAGAATTAGTATGTTAAATGGCTTCACTCTGCATGGAACATTTGTGAGGAATCAAGGTCACTCCTTAGCATCTGGTCATCTGTGTAATCTACCTAGTAAGTTAAATTATGTTATGGCACTGTGATTCGTCTCTACTGCATGTACTGGATATTTGGGATCCTATTTTCTTTGGATGGATACCTTACTCTGTAGTGATGGGGCGAGCAGGCCTGCTTTTTGTCCTGCACAGCTCCCGCACAGCTAGCTTATCCCCGGAAATAACAACACACAAATTGTATTCATTTAAGCACTGCCTGGCTTATTAGTTCTAGCTTCGTCTTTGCTAATTCTCACATCTTAATTAACCCATTTTTAATAAACTCTGTAGCACCACGAAGTGGTGGTTTACCAGGAAGATTCTAACCTGCATCCATCTTGGGCCGGAGCTTCATGGCGTCTGCCTGACACTGTTTTCTTCCTCCCAGAGTTCTGTTCTGTCTACTCCACCCACCTAAGGGCTGGCCTATCAAAGGCAAAGGCAGTT
>LOEQ01000662.1:247128-259092 GCA_001685075.1 Bramus lutescens | reverse complement strand
TTATTCATATCTATATCATATCTCCCTTTAAATGTAAAAGAATATTTATAAACAGTATTTGGGAATATGGGCACAGTTTTTTCTCTCCAAACTGCTTTGTGTTGAATGGGGGCACTGTATTTAGGTCTTTCATGGTGTAACCTGTGTGGACTTTCCATAGGGCAGGGTGCCTTGCCCTCTCTTAAGATTGGAGGGAAGTGGGGAGAGGGTGTGTGGAGGGAGTGGGAGGGAAGTGGGAGGAGGGGAGGAAGTGAGAATTTGGATTGGTATTTTTTTAAGTAATAAAATAAAATAATAATAATAAACTATTTTAATGCTGGTGAAAAAGTTAAATTATGTTTTTGTGTAATTTTTAATTTTCCATTTTTATCATATTTTAAATTTTAATACCAAAACTCAGTTTACTTAAATCATCAGTTTCATATTCAGCTTTAATTCTTTAGCATACCTACATTATTTCTTTTAAATATATCATTTTCTAGCTCTATTGCTTGGTTTCAGAGTCCAGTTGTACTCCAGTTCATTAAGGTCCTTTCGACTTATTTCTCGGCAGGCTCGGTTATTTTGATTATGGTCCCCTTCTCATTTTCACCCAGGCACTACAAGACCTCTAGAATTACTGTTTTATATTTTTCAACAAACCTGCAACAACGCTTCACCAAATGATAGTTCCTGAACATCAAGAATCTGAGCTATTGACGGTCCGGAGGTTTGGCTCCTCCTGATTGAATAGTCTTCTGGAGAAGGACTGATTTTCATGCCACTCAGTTTGATAATTTCAAGGTTTGTGACTGAGGTTTTTGAAGGAAAGTCTAAATAGGCTTTTCTCTAAATAGGTAGCCATCCTGACAGAGCTACTGCCAACTCAAACTACTCTACATGGTATTGTTAATTCTTGTTTTTCAGCCAGCCGTGGCATATCAAGTTGCAGTAAGGACCTCCTCTCTTTGTATGGTTGGAGGAGGCAACTGAGTAGGAGGAAATGCTTCCAAAAGCAGTAAACAGAGGGATACAGCCCCTGCTTCCACTGTTGGGAGTCCCACCAGAATACCAAACAATCCTGCAGAATCAAAGAAGGTCGTTGATTCTTTTGAATTTAACGCTACTTGGTAGAGACTTGGGAGTTCATAGATAAGTAATCATTATAGCTCATAGCCTCCCAGTAACTTTTATCACTCCGCGTTTGCACATCTCCCAGATTCCTTGAGTATCATCTTTCATGAGAACTTTGTGTTCCGCCAACTACATTACAGACGTTGGGAGCCGCTGTCCTGCATATTTTTTTTCTTTTGCATGTGTGCTCGGTGTGTATACATGTGAATCTACATATCTGTATTGTGGGGGTAGGCGTGTGTTGACCTGTGTGTGTGCACACGGGCCTGCATTTGCAGGGATGCCAGACGTGTCTTCATCACTCACCTGCCACCTTCTATATTGAGATAGAATTTCACTGACACCACTGGTATCTGATTCAGCTAGTCCAAGAGACCCCCTGTTTCTGCCTTCAAGCTTGGAGATTACAAGTGTATGAAACACCAACCCCACTACTTATTTGGAATATGGGATGTAGGATTCTAAACTCTGGACCCCGCGTTTATCTATTTACCTGCTAAATCATCTCCCTAACCCCTCACTCTTTCTGTCTCGCTACTACACAAAGTAATGCTGCATTGGTAGTTATGAAGTCCACCGTTTTGTACCACAGCAAGGCTGTTATTTTCTGACTAGATACCTTTGGGTCCCAAAGTTTAGAAAACAACTCCAGGAAGAAAGCCAAGGCAACGGTGCTGTCCACCATCACTCTTCTCCAAGGGCTCCCAGATCTAACATCGAAAAAGTGTGATTTCATATATTTTGTCTGGTTTTTTGGCTGTTTACAATGGGCAGAACCACCAAGTAGAGCACAGTCCAAGGCTTCACTCCCTCCTCTCAGTTTTCCCTCTTGGTTTCTGATGTGGCTTTTACGCTTCCACCCTCGCGCTCTTTGTTTTCAGTGTGCTTTCTTTGGCCTTCTCACTTAGTTGACTCCCTGGGATGACCTCCTCTGTTCCCATGCTCTCACTCGTCATTAAAGTACTCCAAGGTCCTGAATTCTATATGTCCTGCCAAGATTTTCTTTCTTCTGACTCCAAACATGATATTCAATCACCTATTGGATATTTCTACTGAGAAACGCTAAGACATCTCCAAGCTAGTCTCCAAAACTCTCCCCTTTAGTGGACTTTGTGTGCGTGTGTGTGTGTGTGTGTGTGTGTGCTCCCTACAGCAAAGTATATAACCACACAGCACATCAGCGTAAAAGTTCAGAAACTTTGGGATTATCTGAGCGTCCTATTCCTCTCTAAATCTTTGCATCCAATGAGTTTAACAAGGCTTATAGGTTCTTCTGAAATTTAACTCAAAATCATTTTATTATTTCTATTTTATATTATCTTAACATGCACCATTGTGAATCTTATCTACAGTTAATCCTTCTATAGCAAATACCTCATACTATGAATTGTTTTAAGCACCTTTGTATCCAATACATCTTCAGTCCATGCGATATGCGGATAACCTAAGTACCGTTATCCTAAGAGAAAAGGCCAGGACACATGATTTCTTCCTATGTTTCATAGTGGTTCCATGAGAAAGCCAGGAGTGAAAGGCAAAAAAAACCCACCCTGTCGTCTTTGATGGACAACTAACTTAGAGTGGGTGATTCTCCAACAGTTTCCTGCTCTGTAGTTCCTCATGCACACTAATGTAAATGTGGATGATAACACTTGTCCCCTTTCATTCTAATGTCTCAATACACTGCCATCTTCAAGGTGAGTCCCCAAATTAAAGTTTGGTATTTATCTAAAAATGAGAATTTCTCTTTTCATCCATTATTCTTCCCTAGACTTGTCTCATTTTTATTTATTGTTGCAGTTTAAGCAGCCTTTTGACTAATATCACACATGTCTGGATTCCAAGTTGGTTCTGTGTTACTTTACATTAAAGCCTTGTTGATCTTAAGCCTAAGGACAAATACAAAGGCTTTCTGCCCAGTGTTCTGTTCCAAATCAAGAGGGGTATCTGAAACATTGAAATATTCATGAAATTATCGATTCAGTAGAAGAAAGGAAAATCATGAAAAGGACTAAATTCATCCTAACCTATACTCTGGGAAACTATTTATTACCACTCAGTGGTAGAAACAGTAGAAAGAGTATGGGGAAAGCTCCCTTCATGAAAATGTTAAATCACTTCCCCGGGATTGATTTTTAGCTTTAAAATGCCAGAGTCCTAATCCTCTAGGTGTTTCAATGGTATTGCATCATTAATTTTTATAAGAAAACCACTTGCATTGACCTAACTTAAGTAGTATTAGCCAGCCTTTCTTAGGAGTTAATTCCTCAATAAAGCTGGAGGAAGAAGAGCTGGCAGACATAGTGGAAAGAGACCACATGCTGCTTTTTCTTTTTGTTTACAGCGAAGTTTGGAATCAGACGTTAAGTGTGTCCAGTTAATTGTACATTTTATATTTCATATTTCAGGAAGAAAAGAGAGAGAAGGACTAGGAAGAAAAGGTATGAGAGGGATGGGGGACTGAGGAAAACCATCTTGGGATACGGTTTAGTGATCCAGCACTGGCTTAGCAGGTATAAAGCCCTTGTGTAGAGTTTTAGAACCCACCCATCCACCCAACTACCCCATAGACTAAGAAGAGAAAGAAATGGGAGAGAGACAGGAAGGGAACCGGGGAAGCAGGACAAGGAAAGAAATGAAAAGACAGAGCAGGGGAGGTGAGGGAAGCAGGGGAGGTGGGGAAGTGGAAGAGTACAGTCTGGTAAACAATTCATTTGAATCTCGTGTTGGAAAAGAATCAACGTAGTATAATTCAGCTTCAGGACTTCACTCCTTTTTGGCTTTACCCTAATCTCTCCTTTGTACACATCATATCTTCCACCCCAGTAGCATGGAATTTTTCTCTCTTTTTATATGCATCTGTCTAGACAATTCAGAAACTCATCTGTCTAAAGAGCAAGGTAACCAAAGAGCTTTCTCAATATGCATGAAATAAGAAGGAAGATTGTAAATGCTATGGGTGTGCAATGTCCCTGTGGGGGAAATAGTCAATGTGGAAATCTACAAAGAAAACAGTCAGGTTCCTTTTTCTGTATTCTTCAATGCTTCTCCCACGTATTCTTTTTTTGATTTAATAAGAAGCAAATAACAAAAATACCTGCTAGAAAACTGCCTTGATGAATTCTCTTTTTGTTACCAGTGATGGTATCCAACCTATTTGGTAGCATTTATAACCATTTGTTTTTAATACTCATATGATTTCCAGGCTTGACACTAACCAAATGATGCAGATGTATAAATTTAGTTCTGAAGTTTTACAGTTCAGTGTAATTTATTTATAAAGTAGTTTTTTCTGCAAGCCTTGATGGTTTAACAATGAAGAAGCATGAAGGCCTGGGAAGAGTGCTCAATGGGTAAAATGGCTGCTGTGTGTATAAGTGTGAAGACATGAGTCACACACACACACACACACACACACACACACAATATCCAGGTATGAAGGTATAGGTTTATAAAGGAACATTTGGGGATAAAGTTAGATCGATCCCTGGAACTCACTGGCCAGCAAAATGGTCAAAAGAGTGAGCTGCAGGTTCAAGGAATAACTTGTATAATAATAATAATGATGATGGTGATGATGATAATAATAATAATGTGGAAAAATCATAGAAGAAGACATTCTAATGTCAACCTCTGGTTTCTACTTGAGCTCACCCACACAGGCAAGATCACTAACATCACTCCCCCCCACACACACACACATTCATAATTTTTAAGGACACTAGCACTTTGTCCCTGCCTGACTTCTATGCATTGGTACTTTGTCCTTTTCTATGTTTCATAGACAGGGTGAGATATAAAATAAAACATAAAATGGTTTCATGACGGGTCATTCACACAGATAACTTTGTAAAAGAAGTCTGGGCCAACTGGACACAAGTCCATGCAGCTCAGACTTTAATCAGTATCTTATAGCATGTGTCTTTATCGCAGAAGGCACAGCAGCGGTCAAGAGAGATGAGTTCAACCACATCTCCACATCTTCCTGCAAACTTAGTGGGGTTCATGTTCTTATATGTCTGTGTCATTATGATTTTACCTCTTCTTTACCCTTCTTTTCTCATGCACAGGCACGCACGGGTGTGCATAGACACATACCCTCATGAACACACAGCACTGCCGCTTTTTCTTCATTACACAAAAAGATCAATGGTAGATTTCACGTTCTGCAATTTACTAAATCTGCAATCTTCTTCTCCTCGTGTGTTTAAAGATGAATACAGAAAAGAAGAATGCACGAGATGATTACAGACATGAAGCTTTAAATAATAATCATAGACCTCATCCAAAAAACAGTAAAACAGAGACTGACATGATGGCATCCCTCCTCCTATGATTTCATAAACATCATTTTGACAAATTTTAAAGATATTATCTCTGCCTTTGAAGTGAAAATATTTTATGGTCTTTTAGATTTATAGAGAACGTAATGAATAAACAAAAATGTGTTAAACTGTGCTTTTTTCTCTTTATGAAACAGGAAAATCATTATTTTACAAGATGGCTTAATTCTTTGAGCTTTTTTAGTGGACTTAAGAAGCACACTTCCTGGCTTTAATAGTGAGGAAGCTGTTATACTGGAGCTGGTCCACAATTTCTTTGTCCCATTAAGGGAACTTTGTCTCACAGAAGTAGAAGATAGCTCATGTTTCAAAATGTGGTTCACCATTCTCTGCTTCTTGTTACAAAGATGAAAATTGCAACTATTTAGAAGGTTTGATTTTAGTGGATTTTTCTTTTTAGTTTGTTTGTTTTATTTTCAGAGCCACTAAGTGCAATTTAGAGCTACTTTCAACCAGCACTCTAAAGTCAAGTAACATGTTTCATAATTCATTTGTAAATGTTGTTATACAAACAGAAACCTCTGTGTGTGTCTCTGTGTGTGTGTGTGTTTTGCATACATGTAGGTACACATATACATCTGTGAGCATGTATATGGGAACAGAGGCCAGCAATAAAGGTCCTCCTCAACTACTTTCCATCTTAATTTTTGAGTCAGGGTCTCCATCTGAACCTGAACCTCACCAGTTTGTCTAGACCATCTGGTCAACAAGTCCCAGAGATCTTCTGTCTTGCTCTGTCCAGAGCTTATATCAAAGGGAGCCACTTGAATTTGGCTTATACTTGTGTAACAGAGATCCAGTTTTAGGCTTTCATGGTTTGCTGACAAAGGCATCTTCACCTCCCTAGCACCCTGTGAAGATTATATATTTAGATGAGGGGACTGTCCAACAACAGTTATTGTTCAAGATCAAAAGTGCCCTCTTACTTGAGCACCCTCACATCAGGCTGAAGGAGCTAAGTACTCCTGGTCATCTTGCTGTGTCCTTGATCTGTTGGTTGTGAGCCTAGACTTTCAAGACTCAACTATCTCTCCAGACCCTTATTACAACCATAATGGAACTTACAAAACCTCTTCAGTTTTTCCAGATGCATTGTTTTGTATGTATGGAGAGGGCCTTGGTGTTGGACTCCCGATTTCCTTCCTAGGTCCCAGTCCTTCTGCACACACCCCTCCATCTTTGACCAGTTGTTAGCATATGACATGTTAAATTGCAGCTGTCGCATAATAAACCTAAAGTTTCATGGTAAAGAAATACAATAGGTCCTTAGTCACACTCAGTATTTTGTATTAAATCCCTAAAACAAAGCTTATCCAATCTCACCTTACTCCTTCTACTTAAACACATAATTATGGGATTTCAAGGTGGTGGGTATAACTTACTTTCATTGCTCATTTTGGTCACATGGTGTAATCAAATCTTTCAGAATTGTCAAACACTAAAAATAGCACGCAGACTGGCAAAACAAATGTGGATGGTTTCTTTTAAATATTTTTTCTATTTATTTTGTATCCCAACTGCAGTTTCCCCTCCCTTCTCTTCTCCTGTTCCCTCCCCCACAACAATTGTGTTTTAGCAGATGAAAATAAAATGGTGTTTTCTGTAGGAATGCAGCCTACTGCTATCCAGTTCAGCAGAGAGCTATCTGTGCCTTTGTTAATGTTTTCTTCTCATCTAGGCTTTCCCTATCACAGGGAACCCCGTCCTTGACTGTGGCAGTGTTTTCTGTCAACATGGCCATCCTTTCTGGGAATTTGGAGATACACTACTCTGATTCCTCCTTCAAGAGGTCCTAACTGATCTCTCATAGACGTGCATCCAGTATGCAGCCTGTGACCCTGATAACCATGCCTCGTTTCTCCTAGAATTAATTCTGGATCCTAAGGTAAGAATACCAACATGGTTTGTTTTATCCCCAGGTTCACTGCTGAGTCAAGCTGGTGAATGACCTAAATGTGACCCTGCCTCTGTACACGGATGTATGTGCAACAGGCACAGAATAGAATCTGATCATTCCCAGTGTGTTATCATGTAATCATGGAGCAAATGACTACGTTTCAAATGTTTATTATTCATTTTTTCCCAAAAGATTAAGAAATTATTTGTCTGTCTGTCTGTCTCTCTCTCTCTGTCTGTCTCTCTTTGTCTGTCTCTCTTTGTCTGTCTCTCTCTGTCTCTCTGTCTCTCTCTCTCTCGCTCTCGTGTGTGATGGTTGTGGGGTGTAGGCCAGTGTTCAAAGTTCAGAGCCTTCCTTCCTCTATCACTGTCCACTTAAGTGTTCAACACAAGGTTTCCCACTGAACCTAGAATTCACTGATTTGCTGCCTGAGTGGCCAGTGAGCATCAGGGATCCTCCTTTTTCTCACTCCTAAGGAGAGAATGGCCACAACTCATCCCCATGCATGCACAGTGGGCATTTTGCTGATTGAATCATCTCCCCAGCCCTAAAGAAAACTATCTCTTAACAATAAAATAGAATCAAAATGTGAATATACAGTTATTACAGAAAATCAGCAATAAACCCTTGGCTCTGTGATTTATTTATTCTGTGGGCAGCAAGAGTCCCTTTACCTCTGTGGGCTTCTCTAGTCCTAGCAGGTTATTCCTTTTGCTTCCTCCCAGACTTGCCCCTCCTAACTCACTGCCTGACTAGGATTTACTCAGAGCAGGCAAATTCATCTGAACATGGTTAACCTAATTTGGAAGGCAAACTGGTACCAGAAACTCTGTGCTTTATAGACATACACAAAGTTGAAATTGCCTTCTGTTTGAAACATTTCCCGTCATTGTACTTCTCCATTCATACAGGTAAATAATAACCATATATGTATGTATATGTGTGCGCATGTATGCCTGTATGTTTGAGAAGATGTGTTACAGCATTTAGCAGCAGGATACCAGAAATTACATATTTAATGTGGAGTAACTATTTGAACCTATTTACTAACAGTAAAGATAAGGAATCATTCTTTCAATCATTTTCTTTCCCCAATTCGACCACATAAAAGGAATTTTTGAAGACATTGCATAGAAAATGGAATGGCTGAGTCAAAGATTATCCAAGCAAATGTTTGAGTGACTGAATTCTTCACAGCCCGTAAAGGAGCGTGCCGACGCCTACCTTAACAGTGTGAGAACCTGGGAGTCCTTCCATTAAGAAAGCTAATATCCTGATGAGAGTCCTATAAGACTCAGCTCATCTTTCCTTTTTCTCTGAGATACAGAAGTTATGGGAAGTAAGGTCATCTTCTAAGTTTCTTTATGTTAGGGGAAAATAGTGCAGAAGTGGATGAATTGACACTATGTGGGACATTTCATTGAGCATACATGAAACAAATGTACTATAAGTTCAAAGTTGAAGAGCTCAGGTTGCTTATTCTGAATGCGATATGCTGACAAGCAGATACATTTCTGTTTTAAATTTATTTTTATTTTGAATTATGTGAGATGGTGTTTTATGTGTGGTTTGTGTGAGGACGTGCGTGTGTGTCTGCAAAACTCGTGTTACAGACAATTAAGAACTGCCCAATGTGGATACTGGGATTTAAGCTAAGGTAGGCTGTAAGAGCAGTATATATATACATTTAGCCACTGGGCCATGTCTCCATCATGATACACTTACTTTAATGAAAGTATTGTAGCCTTGAGAGTGTAGCCAAAAGTACTGGACAGGCCATTTCCATTTTGGGTTTGAATTTTCCCTTTTTTTTTTGGATGTCACAATTCAGGACACTATTCAGCCTCAGGCAGAGCTTCTAAACCGCCTACAGGTGTAGTTTGTCACTTAGTAATGCTCATGCTCTATTGGTGGAATCGTTAGATGTAACCTGTCCATCAATACCTTCTTTTTTTTTTAATCTATGCTTCTGCAATATGAACTCTGCAAATCAATGCACACTATACCTGCCAAATGGGAAGTTACTAAGTCAGAAATGGGCACTCCTGTTTACAGCAGAATACCCTATTCAAGCACAGTCCCCATAAACTGGCCCAGCAGGCTTTATCCTGGCAGAGAATCAGAAATGTAAGAGTTCCTCTCCTGGAGCTCTTTCCAAAGGTCCTGCTCCCAGGAAAGGCATAATCACATCTTTGCAAATGACTAAGATGTTCATTTTCCTACGCAAAGCATGCTTCCCGTCACAGCCCCTAATAGAGATTGTAGTGGTGAGTGTTGTTACTGCCTCTTGGTTTTGTGATTTGAGCTTTTGATTTCTGTGGACGAGAAGAGTGAGGTCTTTGCCAAAGAGATAAAGCCATGTTTATATTTACAAGAGGAGAGATTTGTTTTATTTGACTTGGTTTGTTTTACTTTTGCTCTTTAAAATTCTACAGAGGAAATAAGGAACTGTCCACTTAAAAATTAAATGTCACAACATTTAAAGTCTATTAGTTTCTGTTTAACTACTTGTAGCTGAGGACTGGGGTTGCTGAAGGTTTGGAATCAGTTCTGTTTGAGTAAAGAACTAGTTTGGTTGCTGTAGATGTTGTCAAGTTATAGTCTGGCTAATTTTTTTCTCTGTCTCTTTAAAATGCTCTATTCCTCCAGGGAGACTGATATCACTATTATTCTAGTGTTTAAAAAAATGGTGGAAAACTGGAAAGTAGTTAAATAGTCCCTGGGCTGACATTGTGCAGAAGGAAGAAATGGATGCATTTTGTACAATGATTGGAAAGACTGTTGGATTATTCAGTGCATCACCAAGTACAGCAGCCCACAGCTTTGTTGTCGTAACTAAATAATAGGTAGTATCCATTGTTTTATAATATATTCATATTGCTAAAGTGTAGTGTTCATTTTAGAAACTCTTTGTTGGGAAAGATGGTGGAGAGCTTTATACCTTGTTGTTCATGATTAGTATCTAAAGGTAAGTCCACCGTGGTGCATGCAATGTGCAGAAGCATCAAGCAAATGGACCGCAGGAGTCATTCAAGGGAAATTGCCCTGTTTTCTCACATCAGATCATATCCTTTCATGATGCATGTGAGCAGCTCAAGCAGTACTCTCTACCAGGGCAAATCTCTGCTGATAAGCATGGTGTCAGCAACTTGGTGGAAGAAATGTGATACAGAGATCAAACCTCTGATAAAAACATTAGCTTTATAAGACAAACTCATCCTATTCAACCTTCCTCAACTCTAGCCAATGGTGAAGTATTTATATAATGTTTCAGAAAATGCATAGGGACCAAGTAGAGATGAATAAGTAAATCAAAACAAAATTTCATCTTATTTAAAGAAAAATAAGTTAACATTGAAACATCTTAAATGATAGTTTCATGTGGATGGATACTATAATTGTATTGCTTAGTATTTACATATTTATTCTCCAGTTTAAGGTAATTGTATATAATTACTTTCTATGGAGATCATATTAAACAATTAGATTGCTTTATCAGATAGTCAGAAGAATATGTTGTTCCCTTGGTTTATGAAAATTTATGTGCCTCTCTTCTTAGTGATTCTAAGAAGTAGATAAATGCTTAAATCATTCAGAGACAGGTAGGTATGCCCATGTAATATATCTAACAACTGCAGGTTTCAAAATACAAAACCTTCAACCTAGGCAATCAAATACAGAGATAATGAAAGAACCAATGTAGAAGATTCTAGAAATGAGGGTGTAACTTTATCAAAGCTTAGCTCAAATTAGATGAGATTATGTTTTCATCAGAATGGTCACTGACAAGAACATTGGCTACTAAGTTGATAAACCCCTTCAATGGCCAATTAAATGCAACCCTACAAGTAGGAGCTGCTGTCTATCATAATCTATATACCCAGACTCTGTTGTGCATGCCTGCAGATATGCCGTCCAAGTGCTTGGATGCTGTTAGAAGTTGTGGATGAATGGTTGTAATCCCATACTCCTAGGGTACACAGAGAAGGCAGACAACCAATGTTGTTTCTGGTGTGGGGGCAGGGCATTGTTCATAGATTTATGCCACATTTTGGTGAACCACAGAAGAGAACAGCATGACCCTGTGTCATGAAAACCACAGTAATTCAACAATCCAGTCTTGACAATTCCTAGAAAAAGCCTCAAGTTTTCTGTCATGCGAATGTGGTTGCCAGTCAGGGCTCAGCAAGAATCCTGCAGCATGGTGCCAGAACTAGATCTTAGTAAGATGTGTTGGATAGTTTTATGTCAACTTGACCTAAGCTAAGGATGTCTTATAAGAGAGAACCTCAATTAAGAAAATGCTTCAGTAAGATTGGGGCTACATCAAATACTGTAGGGCATTTTCTTAATTAATGATTTATGGAGAGGACCTAGCCATCGTTGATGGTGTCATCCCTGGGCTGGTGGTCCTGGTTTCTTTAAGAAAGCATCCTGAGCAAGCCATGAGGATCAAACCAGTAAGCAGTTTCTTCCATGTCCTCTGCATCAGCTCCTGCCTCCAAGTCCCTGCTTCGCTTGAGTTGCTGTGTGTATCATGAGTGGGCCTGCTTGTTGGGGTTTTCTGTCCTGCCCAGTTCCCACAGCTGGCAAGCCCCAAAGAAAATCACA
>LOEQ01000662.1:221654-237715 GCA_001685075.1 Bramus lutescens | reverse complement strand
TAGTTTTCCTTAGTTATAACAAAAGATAAAGTAGATATAAATATTGTAACTGTATTTTTTCTTGATACCTGCTTTGTTATATGTAATTTGACTATGTTAAAGTTAAAGTCTTACTTTTTATTTAAACAGAAAAAGGAAGGTGATATGGGATTACTCACTGTATGCTGTGAATACCATTGGTTAATAAAGAAGCTGTTTTGGGCCTGTGATATAGTAGAGAAGAGCTAGGCAGGCAAAATTAAACTGAATGCTGGGAGAAAGAAGGTGGGGTCAAGGAGAAGCCATGGAACCCCCGCCAGAGATAGACATGGTGAAACTTTGTTGGTAACCTACAGCCATGTGGCAATACACAGATTAATGGAGATGGGTTAGTTGAGGATATATAAGTTAGCCAGAAATATGCTTAAGTAATTCGCCAAGCAGGGACTTAAATAATATGATTTCTATGTGGTTATTTTGGGAGTCTGGGCAGCAGGGAAATGAACAAGCAGCTCCCTATAAAACATAGATATCTGAATCTCTGGAGTCCCATGCCCAGCCAGCCCAGTCTATTCACATGGCTAATAAAAAACATTGTCTCAATAAGAAAAATGGATGGTTCTTGAGAAAGGATATTGACATTATCCTCTGGCATCCCTATGCATGTGCACATGCACTTGTACATACATGTGCACCCTATACACACATGAGCACTCATGCAAGAGCGTTCTACACACATACAAAAATGAAAGGAATATAAATAACAAATAATCTAAAATATGCACATTCACACAAATACAAAAATTGGAACATAGGCAAGAAACTGCAGGCAATTTAAATAAAGAACTCTAAGGAGAAATCGATCATACTTTCTGAGGAACCACACAACTTAAGAAACTTTGACGTAATCAAGCCCTCTTTGTGGCTATTGCTGCAACAGTAAAATGCTGTAATTGCCATGATCTAGGGTCAATTGGAGGCAAAGATAAGATCATTCATGACAGTGTCAGCCCTGGGTCTGTATTTCCTTATTTCACAGGAATAGGATAAAGCGGTGTAACTGGTACGGAAGAGCCTTTCATTCTTGCTTTGCCAATGGAACCTCAGAAACGGCATCAGGTGACTTCGCAGGGCCAGTGACTCGGAAGGGTCCGGGAGGCACTGTTTTACAGGAGTTCTCTCCAATGTGATAAAAATATATGGTGTGCATGTATGAAATTCTGAAAGATTGAATAATTCTGAAGCTAAGCTAGGAATCTGCCACCATGATGGATTTGCTCACACTCTTCTATTTTTGTCTTAGCTTATTGATTCATAAAATTATGGTAACTAGTGAAGAATTTCATAAAGTAATTTTCATACATCTGCATCATGCCTTTTGGCCACATTCATCCCACATCCTCCCTTCCCACCCCTTAACAGTAGTTTCTTTCTTCTTCCAGAAAACCTTATAATTTTACCTCTACATTCATTTTTATACACATGCATAATACTATGTATGCATACATAGGGTCCAAAACTGTGACAAAAGATTGTTTCTCTTCTTGTGTCTGAGATAATTTGTTTTAACAGTGATCTACAGCTGTATCCACTGAAAATACCATACTTGTTCTTTATGGCTGAATAAAATTCAATTATACACAGAAACATATATACATAATATACACATACACACATATCTGTTATCAATATATGTCTATATTATATATATATATATATATCACTTTCTATACCAATTCATCTACTGATGAGCACTGAGGCCAATTCCATCATGCATTTGTGACAAGTTCTATAATAAAGACAGATTTTTAAGTGTGTTATGGTGACTTAGTGTTCTTTGGTTACATACTCAGGAGTGGTATAAATAGGTTTGTTTTTAGATTTTTAAAAGATTTCCATACTGACTTCCACTGTGGATGGACTCAAAAGTTGCACTTCTTATAATATGAGTTGGGATCTCTCACTGTGTGCAACAATGGGAGGGAGCTGTTCATAGAAATTATGTAGACATTTAAAAAATGAAATTACCAACTTAAAGACTATGACCTAAATCACCTTACAGTCTTTTGTACAAAGCAAAGTGTGGAAATTGTGACCTTCATGTTTGATCAGGAAGCACAAATCCAAAGCCAGTGAACAAACACCACATGCCTGCTCTCACATTTTATTATCATAAAGAATTTCACCGTTGACCCCAGAGTTCGGTATACATATACTCAATCAAATGGGTAACTCAGTAAGAGATGATTGACAGTCATTAATTAGTAAAGTCTTTACAAACCCAGTCTATGCACTGCTGTGCACCCTGTAATGTTCTGCTATATCTTTCTACGAAGCAAAGCCTTGCATTCAACCTGATGAACTATAAGACTTGGAAAGTTTTAATGGCACCATCTCCCTAGCTGTAAAATTAGAATACTGAAAATCTTTTGTTAATGAAGTTGTTGTAAGGATTAAATGTGATACTGTGTATAATATGCTTGACAATGTTCAAAGAATGTTTAATGTAACAATTGGAGTGGGAGAAATAATCTTCCCCAGGGACAAGCCACCTGCCTATTTGGCTATCCAGTAACAAGACTGTAGACTTGAAAACATATGCAGAAGCAACATGAAATGGGCTCAGCAGATTGTTTGCATGTATGCATGTATTTGGGCATTTATATGTTTGTGTATATATATATACATATATTCATGTATATAAATACACATATCTACACATCAATATATACATACATATATAACAATAATAGTTAAATGTTGTGGATAATGCATTTGTACACTGTAAAAATTTATCACTCTTCTTGGTTTAACAAAATGCTGATTGGCCAGTATCCAGGCAGGAAGTATATGTGGGGCAACCAGAATAAGAATTCTGGGAGGAGGAAGGGCAGAGACACAATCACAAGGAAAGAAGATGAGAATGCCTTACTGAGGAAAGGCAAGCCACGTGGTTAAACATAGACAAGAATTGTGGGTACGTTTAAGTAATAAGAGCTAACTAATAATAAGCCTGAGAAATAGGCCAAGCAGTTTATAATTAATATAAGCCTCTGGGTGTTTCTTTAGGCCTGGGCAGGACAGAAACTTCCATAGATTTAGTCATCATAAATACCATCCAATGAAAGAAATTTTATTGATTTTATTCTCCGAACTCAAACTTGTGTTAGAAGTTAATTCAAGAGCACTTGTTGCCCATTCAGAAGACCAGGGGTTTATCTCCAGCATCCACATGGCAGCTCACATCATTTTTGACTTCAGTTCCAAAAACTCTGATATACACTGCTTGTCTCTGGGCAGCATGCATGCACATGGTGCACATACATATGGTGTAGGAGGTTCTTCTGTCTATGTGTTGCTTTCATTGGTTGGATAAAGAATGACGGAACCGGAAAACTATCCCGTCGTGAATCCATCCGCCTCGTCTCAGAACTAAATGCTGGGAAGAAGGGCAGAGAGAGAGCCGCCATGGAGATGCCAGGTCAGACATGTTAAATCTTTCCCGGTAAGCCATGACTTCGTGGTAAACACAGATTAATAGAAATGGGTTAAATCAAGGTGTGAGAGTTAGCCAATAAGAAGCTAGAGATAATGGGCCAGGCAGTGATTTAATTAATACAATTTCTGTGTGCTTATTTTGGATTATTTCCGGTGTAAGCTAGCCGGGTGGGCCGGGACAAAGGGCAACCATGTTCTTCCTACAACATACATAGGTGCCAAAAACTATGCATACACATAAAATAAGTCCTAAAAAGAAGACAAAAAAGTGAAACTTAACTCCTGTGGTCAGGTGCTACAGTTCAGTGCTTGTCCAGCTTACACTAGGCTCTTAGTTTGATTCCCTACAACAGAAAAACAAATAAATAAATACATAATTTCTTGAGATATCTTTCCACGACTTTGATTTAGCCTTTCATTCACTAAAACTAAGTAAATAAACAATAATGCAAATCTTTCATATAGCTAAATTCAGTAATCAGCACATCCCTGAAATAACTGGTCACATTACGCACTGAGACACTTTCTAAACTTAATTGTGGAAAGAGACACAACAAAAAAAAGGGAATCTTTTTGTGTTGCTATGTTCCTCAAACCTGCATCAGAAAAACCTTCACTGTTGCGTGCATCCATTCCTGATACTGCTTGAGTGCTTCTGTTTCTATTAAGAGACAGTTATCCTTTATGAACAATTTCTCTCATGTGTGTAACATATTTACAAATGTAATAGTGGAGGCTTGTAGAAGTTCCAAGAACAAAGCCAACTACCTTAAACCACCACCAGGTTTTCTCATTCTTCCAGCTCTTCTCTTAGTGTCTAATTTTTTCAAGCTTGAATTATTGAGTTTCTTTGCTATAAAATTTTAGTGGGAAATTATGTAAAAGATTTTTAGGTGTTTGTTTGTTCAGGGAGATTTTCTTGCTTTGTTTTATTTTGATGATAGAGAAAAAAAGTTTCTTGGATGAAAAGGAAGAAAGAATTCAATCTATAGGTAGGAACTGTGGATGAATCTTGTCAACATGCAGCTTGATTAGTTGGCTCCTGCATGCGTTTAAAATCAAAAGACAGAGCAGTCTCTGCATAATTTATGTCAAGACACTACTCACCAACATAACAAGAATGGTACATGAAGCCATTTAAAGAGATAGGTTCATGCCCCTACTAGACAGATCCATAGGAAAGCAGGTGGAACATTTTCTTGACTGATGGTTAATGTAGGCAGATCTAACTCACTGCGGATAGTGCCATCCCCTAGGCTGATAGTCCTGTATGCTGTAAGAAAGCAGGATAAGAAATTTATAAAGAGAAATCCTGTAAGCAGCATCTTTCCTTGGCCTCTGCTTTAGTTTCTGCCTCCAGATTCTTCCCCTGCTTGAGTTCCTCCAGGTTTCTGCCCCAACATCTGTGGATAATGTACTATAAACTACAAGATGAAACAAGCCCTTTCCTCCCCACCCCCCAAAAAAAGAGATGGTAAATTGTCTTACTTAAGGGAGAAACGTCTTTTATGCTAAAGATTGGTTGTTTTTATTTACTAGATAATACAACACTTCATAAATATGAAATTTCATGTTAAATTATGAGATTTACACAGCTAATAGAAAGTATATGGCTTAATACTCTTTAAGTGATTGACTTTGTGATCAATAGCTCTCAGATAAATAGCAATATCAAACCCAAATTTGTGAAATAATATAATTCTGTTAAAATTTTTATTCACAGATGTGTGATAAATGCTTGCTTGGATACAAATTAACAATGACAGAAAAGAATCCCCTGATAGCAGGTACAGTTGTGCTCAAAAATCATTTCCACATATCCTCGCATACTTTTTCCCTGTGATTCTTGAATAATATCTTTTAAAAAAGACATATAATAATTTCATAATCAGGTAAAAAGAACAGAGTTGGAACAGAATAGAATAGAATTATTAGCCTAGATTTGTAAAACAGTAATTATTTAGTAAATTGAACTCAGTTTGCCTCAAATTCTGATTATGGCCCCCAGACTTAGTTTCTTAACCATCAATCCACACAGTCACTTTGTGAAGTAACACATCTCAGAACAGAAACAAAGCTAAAAGAGTCATGATTTATGTACAGNTATATATATAACCTGCTTGGCCACTTCTCAATCAATTTTCCCAGGAAGAGAGAAAGTCGCCCTCAAGCTGTGGACTTTCAACTTCTGAGCTCTGCCCCAGGAAGTGTCCTGGGCAACGGGAAGATATAAGGATACCTGGTCTCCAAGCAACCTGGCTCCCATTTAACATGCAGCTTCATAAAGCTTAACGAGGACTGGCTATCTCCTCCATATGGGGAGCAAGTAGGCTCAGTGGGAACAGAGTGTTCTGGGTCTTGTACCATGTGAGTGAAGAGATCATAAACCTGTGTGACTCTTGCAAACATTGCAGGTCAATGGAAACTTCTGGCTACTGTACTCAGCTTCCACAGATTTAACGATTAATACGCCTAATACCTCGGCAACCAATCTTCAATAACCTCACCAGGCGGAAGCTCCTTGGATGCATATACATCCTAGACCCTCATTCAAGAAGCACTACGCAGTTTTGAAGTCAACAAGAGAATAACGCTGGGAGTTACATGGTCCAATTTTAAATCCTTGCCTATGTATGACCTTGATCAAGTTGCTCTAACTCTCTGCATATGAATCTTCCCCTCCTTTAAGTGGAGAGAGCATCCTACCTAGCCCACAAACTGCTACAAAGTTTAAATGAGTTACTATTAATAAAATACTTAAGATGGAACTTGGAGTGCTCTGTATGTATTCCATTAGAAAGTGGCCTGTCTAACCTGCTTCAGAAATACCCTTTTCCTAAAGACTAGGCTTGCTTCACATGTTTTCAAATAGTGTTGCCAAAAGGGTCATTAAAGTTCCATAGGCTGTCCTTGAGAGGTCCCTTTACTATCCTCAGGAAGGTGAGAAAAACATCAGGCAGGTAAATGTGTCAGAGAGAAGCGTTCAGATTGGAACAGAAAGGACACTTAAAATGCAGGGTCAGGAGAAAGAACCACGGTCTTGGAAGGGTGCAGAAAGGGTTAATCCATCTGAGGAGAATGGAAATGGATTCATATTAACGGATTTATTGTGGAATAATGAGCGGCCCATAAAGGTTGTCTTAGTAGGAGCATGACGCAAAGCTTCTGTGGTTTTGAACAAATAAATTGGGCATCTGTAAGAAAGTTATTCCGGATGCAACAGGATAGGTGAGGGCAGGAATATGCAGGGTTCTGCTTAGTTGAGACAAGAGAGTATGCATTAAGACAATGGCAAGAACTGTGGAATGACAGAAGGGAAGGAGGGAAGCAAGCAGCTTTTTCAGACACTGAAGGGTGAAGCTGGGGACACGTTGTGACTGGGTGTTGAGGGGATAATCAAATGTGGACAGATGCTTTCATAGAAAATTGGGAGTTGCCACAAACCATCTAAGCCTTTCTCCAGTAATGAATTTTTGTGAGAAATGGTTAACCATATACAAGGTCATTGAGGCAACATGCTAAAAGGACATTAAATCAAGTTTTAAAATAGTATTTTAGAGGCTATTCTTGACAAATAATGGTTCCAGGTTCAGTGAGATTCTCTGTCTCACAAAATAAAGTCAAGAGTGGTAGATGAAAACATCCTGGTCTTTACAACCACCTACACACACACACACACACACACACACAGAGTCATACATGCACACACACTCTTATGCACATAGAAAACTCCTCACATAAATCTTAAAGCAACTTTCACAATACATTTTTCAGCATAATTAATTTTGCTTGAAAGTACTATTAATAGGGGCTTGAGAGATGAATCTGCAGTTAAGAGCGCCTACTGCTCTTGCAGAAGACTCTGATTCAGTTCCCACTAACCTTATAGTGGCTCACAGTCATCCGTGAACCCCAGTTTCAGGGCATCAGATGTCCATTTATGACCTCAGTCATCACCAGGCATGCGTGTGGTGCCCATCCATACATGCAGATAAAACACTGATAGACATAAAATAAAAATATTAATATGATTAATAATCATATGAAAGACACACACAGAAGGAGACAGAAAGACAGGTGCTGTTAACCTGCATAGACTATTGATCGCTGCATCCTCTCCAGTCCTGGGTTTCTCAGAGATTCAGCTCTTTCCAGAGGGGATCTAGTTACAGTGTTTTATTATAGCGCCCTTTGGCTTTTCTTTTGCCATGCTCTTCGGCTTCTATCCTTGTATACCTCGTCTTTTGCATGTATATCCACCCACACCTTGGGCAAATAACTTATTTTTCGTTTTCTCCCTCAGCTTTTCTCAGCTCATTAGGAATTTTGTGTAATGCGTTTTGATCACATTAACCCATCCATCCCCAAGTCCTCCTCGATACACTCCCTGCACTCCTACCCACCCAGCTTTGTGTCTTCGCTTTGCTTTTGATCCGTGTTTTAAACCCGTCACATACAGCTGATGCTGCAAGGCCACACTCGGATGTGTGACCAGCGTTGGTGGGACGTTGACCTACCAGGAGTCATCATACCTTAAAGGAAAATGGCTTGCTCTCAACAGCTAACAAATGTCAAAAGCCCCTCAGGTAGGTAGGGGTGACACTTTCTGCCCACCTCCCCTTTTCTTAGTAGGATTTTGTCTGGCGTGACTTTGCACAGGTCTTGAGCATGCTGTTACAGCTGCTATGAATTCGTATGCACAACTTCCCTACTGTACCCAGAAGACACTGTTTCCTGGGACACAATCACTGTCTTTGGCTCTTGAAGTATTTCTGCCCCCTCTTCTAAACTGATCCCCTGTCTTGGGAGGAGTGGTATAATATAGATGTTCTGTTTAGGGCTAACTATTTGGCAGTGACTTCTTCTCTGTACCTTGGATCTCTGTGTTAATCACCATCTACTGCAGAAAGAAACTTCTGTGATGAGGTTGAAATCTGTATTAATCTATGTATATAATGAGAGTAAACACTAGTTTTATTTTACTAAGCTTTGTTTTTCTTCTGGCTACATTAGACTATTAGACCTTATAAAATCTTGCACAGTCATACAGATTTCAGGTTGAGCATCAAATTATTTATAACTTTGTCAGCAAGCACTTAATAATATGAATAGTTTGATGTCTTTTCAGGCTAATGTTAGAAAGCATACACATACAGTCATAAGTCTGATATGGTATTTACTAAATTAATTGTAGCACTAACTGAGTGTGCCCTGCTTCTGCTTACATGGAGAGCTGGAAGATGTGAATGCATATATGTATCAAATTCAAGCCCCAGTTTGCTAAAATCAGACTCCTAATATTGTTGTATTCAGGAATTATGACAGAAAAGAACCACACAGGCAGACCTTGACCTTACAGATTTGCACTGTGACTCCCCTTAAAGGTATGCATGTGTTTAAAGGCCAAGATTATGACACAAACTGATAGCATCATACTATCTAATAGTGACTGATAAAAGGAAGTGTAAGATTATGACCCTCTGTGTTCTAGTTTGTTTTCTATTGTTATGATAAACACCATAACTAAAAGCATCTTGGAAGAAGAAAAGGTATATTATATCTTACAACTCCTAGATCACTGAGGGAAATCAGGGCAGGAACCCAAGGCAAGAACTTGGTGCTAAGAAGTGGAACAGAGTTCATGGAAGAGCACTGACTAATGGATTGCTACCCATGGTTTGTCAGCCTGCTTTCTTATACTACCAAAGGCCATCGCTAATTCGCTAATCATCATTAATCAAGAAGATTCTCCATAGACTTTACCAGCCAGCAATACTTCATTCACGTTTCCCTCCATCATCTCAAATGACTCTAGCTGTGTTCAAACTGCTAAAAAAAATAACTAGCTAATGCAGCCTATCTTTATAATCATGCTTTGAAATTGCAAATTTTGTTATTTTTGGAACTATCAGCCAAATACCCAGTCCTTTTGATTACATTTGACTTTTTTTATAAAAACCCATATGTGTATATGCAGCTAATATGTTCTTTGGGGGAACATAAAACTTATCCAGATATTTGCCATTAAAGCATAATTTCCAAAGAACAAGAAAAAGAAAATCCCAACTGTACGCTCCACAAAAACGCTATAGTGGTTAGAATGCAATGATCACATTCCTGAGCAGAACACAATCTTCCAAAGACAGGAGGAAAGGAACAGATTGCTACAATTAAGAGAGCTGCTAATGTGCTGTTTTGTGCGGGGTAAGAAGATAGAAAAAGTGATTGATTATTCTGCTTTAAAATGGAAGTGCTTTAATCCCAGATAATAGCACTTTCTCTTCCTGTAATGCCAGCCTAATTAAGTACAAAAAATAATGTGTTGAGTCTTTCTTTTTTTATTTCAGTAAATATTTAGGCTCAGAGTCCAAGAAGGCTCTGCTGGTCCTCTGAACACTGTCAACGTGATTCGTTTTGTAGTTATTTATTATCTAAATTTTTAATACAAGTATACGTTCTAAAGGAAAGAGTAAGTTCTATGATGTGCATTTGATCATTTTACATGTCAGAAATAAGTTACCGCAACGAAATCATTGAGTCCTGAGCATGAGTACTCTCCTGAGGGATACGAAAGAACAAAATGGGCCATGGAAACCTCTGAGATATGGCCAGTCCTCTTGGTACTCATGTCTGTCCCTCTCTTCATGAGATGAAACAAAAATATAGGTTGTTCCAACTGTAGACTCCTGTGGGGCACATAGGCAAGTTTAAACTGAAAAGGTTTTGTTGTTTTCATTCTATAGCCCAGGCTGAACTCAAAATCCTAACAATTCACCTGCCTCAAGAGCATTGCATCTATCCAGCTGAAAACTTTCAGATTGCACAACTGGCTTAGAAATTTCACAATAGCTTTATTTTTTTTTCTTGCAGGAACTTTTGAATATGTTTCCTGTAAGGCTAGAACGTGCCTTTCTTGCCTCATTTTAGCAATTCCTGTATGCAACAGAACCAGGAAATGTAACTGAATGTGAAAGAAATGTAGATGGGAAAGAAACAAATAAATGGAATGGAAATTTTGATCATTGATATAGGGTCTTTCAAAATTGCACATATGTACAATTCTGCTCTTGTATGACCCATGCACTCAGTGTAAACATTGAAATACTATGAGATGCCTAAATGCAATCCAACTGTGGTGATGAACATTCATCTTTTATTCAAAACCAATGCCCCCTCTGAAAAGTAGTTACCTCTAGAAATATGCATAAACATTTTGATGTTTTCTTCTGACAAATAAATAATATGTGCATGTGTTTGTTGCGGAAGTATGACCTAAAGGTATGTGTGATGTATGGGGCCCACCATAGGTTTGGAAAGAGACAAACAATTTTATGTATGTTATCAATGTTCTGACAAGAAGCAAAGGCTTAGTCATTGTAATAATCCTATCACCCTTTCACCAATTTATGGCTTTCAAGAGAAAAAGGTTTCGTAGTAAGAATGCACTGGGTTTTTGTTTTTGTTTTTGTTTTTCTTGGATGTTGTAAGTCTGGGATGTAAAGAGTTACACCTGGCTCTGATAATGATGATGATGAGAATTTACCAAAAGTAACTAAAACCTCCTGGACTCTGATACTACAAAAGGTTATTGCCCAAAGACCCAGAAACACATCACCTTAGAAACAGCAGTATACCCTTCCAAGGGACTATGAAATTCTGTTTTTGTAGGATTTAATTTTCTTCATATTTTTCTGAAGTTAGAAGGAACATGATGCACCTCTCTGCAAATAAAACTTAGTGTTTCTACAACATCCCCTTATGACAGTGTCCAAAAATAAGAAGAGGCTCTGCTTCAGCAAAGGACAAAGGAGAAATATATATCTTTTCATAACTTTGGCTTTCTTAAAGAGCAACTAAATGAAAGAATGTGGGGGAGGATTCCAGCACAAAGCAACGGTAGAATAAAAAAGAACCACCCACGAACGTGTTCCCTTAAAAAGCAGCACGCATCACATGCAGGCTCCCAGAAACGTTTACTACCTACCCCAGATGGCCTTCTAACTGTCGCATCTTCTCAGAGGGAGATTCTTTAACCCATTGGTTGTCTTTTTGATGCAAGTTACACGCGTTTTAAATACCTTATGTGAAGCTAAAATTTTAATAAGGGTTTGGTTGGTGGAGGGATATAACACGGTCTACATTGCATTTATTGCATTTGGAATAAGGTGAGATTCATCTCTAAGAAATTCAGCTGCTAGGAAGGGCATCAGTCATCCCATGTGTTCATGTTAATAGCATTAATAGTATCAAAAGTGTTTACATTGATAATATAGAAAACATTTTGATATGCAGGCACACATTAAATTTATAGTTTACAGACATACATGCAAATACCACAAGCATATAGTGATGCATTAAAATGTATACGTATGCAAATTGACTGTAATATGTCTCCATTTATAAGCTCCTTAGCATAATGCACGAGTCTTGCATCCTTGGTTCCTTGGCATTGCATATTAGAGCTACTCCCTAGGCATTGCAGCATTCAAAGCTGCAGATTTTCCCCAAAGCCTGATGAGTAGTGCCCTTTCGTTCTATATGATTGCAATTATATCCTCAAAGACTGATAAGCAGGCTACAATGTCTTACTTTTGCAACTTAGTATCCTGGACTGGTGTCACTGGATGCTGCTATCTCTCTGCCCAAGGGATCATTGCAGAGGGTTCTTCTCACCTTTGCAAATGTGCTCTGGAAGAAACCATTTCCCAATTTTCCTAACTTAAGAGTGTTTACTTTCACATAGCAGGGATAATGCATAACCCAGAGGTCACATATCTATTGCCTAAAAGTTGACTCACCTCATATCCTTAAGCCAGCTCTCAGTTTGCAGAGAGACGCTTTGGCCTTGTAAATGGAGCTATGGGTTGTAAAGCGGAGTAACCCACTGTTAATAGTTAATCCTTGCGCTACTGAGAAAGCTGCTGACATTCTGTTCTCATTATCCTAGGCTTAGAACTTTCTATTTCTTTATTTCTACAATCCTATTTCTGGAATCTACATTTTTATATTCTTATTCTTGGACCCTTCACTTGTGAATTTTACATGTGACCTCTGGGTTATGCATTATCCCTGCTATGTGAAACTGGCAGCATCAAAAAGGAAACCACAGGGCTTCAGTAAACACCACCTGGAAGTACCAAGGAAGACAATAGATTAAGTGCAAACACTAGTTTAACTGAAAAACTCTGTTAATGGAGATTGTACAGTAAGGCAGTCTGTATCTGAGCTTTACCTTGAGATTGTAAGAATTCCTTTGTTCAGATCTAATGCTTAGTGCCCCCACTATAAAAAGCTGGGTGCAGAAACTGACCTTTGCCACAGCCTCAAAATCCATCTCTGGCTGTGGTCTGATAAGTTTTTTGTGCCCCATGGATATTTTTTATTTTGTTTTATTTTTTTAAAGTTTTTTCCCCTGGATTCTGGTTTCTGGAATAAAGTTTGTTTCTGGTTTATTAGAAAAAAAAGAGTGTTTACTTTAACCACCTCTTGAAGTAGATCAGGAATCCGGAATCTTTACCCTTCACAAATGAACAGGAAGCACACATGGGGCATGAAAGAGAAAATAAGGCTTTCAAATTTGAATTTTGTTGAAATTTTATGAAAAGCAAAACAAAATAAAAGTCACCCAAATAAAGACTATACCTTCAACCTGTAAGAGAAAGATGACTCTTATTTGTAAGATATTGAGGCTGTTGCTGCTGTTGTTGATACTTATGATGATGATGGTGGTAATGATGATGAGAGTGATGACAGTGATGATGATGATGATGATGATGAAGATGGTGATGGTGATTGAGACTTGAACTCATACAGCCCAGGCTAGCTTCAAATTTACTATGCATCTGAGGATGACTTTGAAGTTCTGATCCTCCTACCTCTACCTCCTGATGATCAGGATTCTCAAAGTGTGTCACCAGGCCAAGGGTTCTGTTATGTTCATTCATTGGATTTTAATTTTATGTGTACAAATGCTTTACCCATATGTGTGTATATTCACCGCATGTGTGCAGAGCCCAAGGAGGGCACTAGATTCCCTTGAACAGGAGTTACAGATGACTGTGAGCATTTGTTTGGGGACTGGGAACAGATCCTGGTCCTTTACAAGAGCAATTAGATCTCTTAACTGCTGATCCATCTCCTCAGCTCCCTGGCCATTTTTCATAGAGTGTTGCGGATTGAGCACAGGACTTCTGTGTGCTAATGCAGCACTCTACTGAGCTGTATCCTCACGTTTTATTATAGTTTTTCGTGTTTTTCTTTTAATTTTGAGACTGTGACTTTTATTATTTATACTATAACTGAGATTATATCACATCTCCTTTTACTTTTCTCCCCACAAGCCCTTCCACACACCCCTCCTTGCTCTCTTTCTAATTCCTTGTCTATTCTCATTAACTGTTGTTACATACACACACACAGACACACACACATATATGTATGATAATTTTTACAATTTATATATTTTATAATATATAATTTGTAATAATATAAATATGTGTGTATATACATATATATTCCTAAGTATAACCTTCTCAGTCTGTATAATGTTACATGTATATAGGTTTTCAGGGCTGGCCATTTGGTATTGGATAACCAATCAGTGTGCTCTTCCCTAAAGAAGACTGTTTCTCTGTTTTCCAGCATTCCTTAGTTGCTTGTACTTCTTCGTATAGGGTTGAACTTTCCCCACTGACATGAGCTTGTCTTTTTTCTTGTATTTGGTCTTCTCATGTTTAGGCACTTGTGTTAATGAGACTTTATGGGTGTACTTTCTGACATTATTAGGAGACATAAACTCACAGCAAATGCATCATTTCAAACGTTTTAGAAATTTTGCTTTCTCTGTTTTATAACTTTCAAATTAACATGAGCTTTTAAAAATGGCCCTAAAGTATTTTTAGATAGATACAAAAATGAATACTGATAAATCGGGGTTTTATTTTAAATGGGTTGAATTATACCACTATGTTGTACCAAAAACTGTTTTGGAACATTTTGTCTCTACGTAATTTTATAGCAAATCTACATAGCTGATAATATTATGTGGTAATATTTTGTTTATGTTTTAACAAAGCTTGCTTGAAGATCAGAGCATGGAGATAGCCATACAAATTAGCCATAGAGGCCAGGCAGTAGTGGCACACTCTTTAAAACCCAGCAGATGGGAAACAGAGGCAGACGGATCTCTGTGAGTTCAAGGCCACCCTGAGATACATGAGACCATATTATTCTAAAAGAGAAACAGCCAAGTGGTGGTGGCTCACACCTTTAATCTCAGCACTAGGGAGGTGGAGATGGGAAGGGATATGGCGGGGCAAAGAGAGGAATAGAAGGCAGAAGAAACAGGAACTCAGGATTCAGTCTAAGGTTGCAAAGAGCCTGCATTCAGTCATAGGACTTGTAGTGACAGGATATCCCATTCAATCTGAGGATTTTGTAGAAGTCAGAACTACTGGCTGTCTGCTCTTCTTCCCTGATCTCTCAGTTTTTACCTGCTAATATCTGACTCTGGTTTTTATTTAATAAGACTAATTAGGATTGTGTTACATTATTATCAACATTTTATATAAGAAAATTGAACTGAAGAAAATTTAGGAAACTCTTTAACACATATGTAACATATATTATATATAATACACAACCAAATCAGTTTTAAAAGGCATGAGTTAAAATGTTTAAAAGATAATGTATTTCTAACTAAGATACCCTCAATACAAATATATTTTTGAAACTAACAATATAAATTCATATCATCCTAGCCTACATTTATAGTGCTTAAAGATAGCCTCTGGGTTAAAATTAAATTTACTTCAGTTCTTTTTTTCATAATTGCTCAGGGAAGTGTGAAAGAGAAATGATATTTGTTGATTATTTTAGGACTTCTCTGGAGACTAAGGCTATTGCTGTAAGACTTGGGCTATTGCTATGAGTTAAGTATATAACACAATGTACCTTTCTGGTTCAGATGAAGATGGAACCAGAATATCACAGGGACTCTTTATTTCTAAAATAACATAAAAAGAAATAAATAAAGAAAAAGATACATCTATATGGGGGAACAGTATAAGCCTGGTTATACAGAATAATAAATGCTCCCACTTTCTCATTGTTTCCTGCTTTCTTTCCCATTCATTCTTTATTTCTTCCTTTTAAACATCTCAACATGCTGACAGAGTACAGCCATTGCTCTCTTATCCACAGGGAAAAAAATTCCAAGACTACCATCAAATAACTAAAATCAAGGCTAGTGCCAAATCCTGCACCTTATGCTATTTCCTAAATGGGGGGGGCAGTGTCCGTTTAAGTTGCAAACTCAACACAATAATATTTAATAGTGATAACAGAGTTTTTATAAGAATATGCTGCATTTAAAGTGGCTTAAACCATGTGAATTGCTTATTTATTATATGTTCCATTAGGCATTTGTGGACTACTGTTGGCCCTGTAATCGGACAGTCAAAGACAACCCTGAAGATAAAGGGGATTCTGATAGCTATGCGTGTGGGGTTTCACACCACTGCTCAGTTGCACTCCCTCCCTCCCTCCCTCCCTCCTTCTCTCTCTCTCTCTCTCTCTCTCTCTCT
>LOEQ01000662.1:211392-221639 GCA_001685075.1 Bramus lutescens | reverse complement strand
AGCATCCTTCCTCAGAACAACTGGCCGACTGTCTCTGATTTGAAAACATGTCCTCTAGTTTTCTCTACTTCTGACCCTGAGCTGACCACCACAGGCTCTCTGTCCCATAACTCTGTCAGGTGGTAGTTTCTATCCACTACTCTGGTTTTCAGACTGAAAGATCTAAAGATACTTGATGACTTTGGTCTCAGTCTCCCACCCCTCAAGGACCGTCTAAACTGAGACATTAAATGTTAAAGAATGACATCACCTGCTTAAATGGCTCCTCTCCCCACTTCTTGATGCCTTGTGCCTGGGACTTCAACTCTTCAGAAGCTGGTATTGAGAGTCCCCATTTTCAAGAAATAAGTCTTCACTTGAACCTTCCATTTTTGTCTCTACTTTAAGAGTCTTTTGGCTACGATCTGAAGACAGAAGATTGTGAGAGAGATTCCTTTTTGTTTGGCTGACACCCAAAATTCTCACCATTTCTGCTCTGCGCACTTCCTCATTCAGAATTGTGCAACGTGTTTCCTCTTCCTCTTTCATTTTGTTGTTTTGCCTGCCTTTTGTGGAACACTGCCGGATGAGATCTCTCTTTTTTTCACCTTCCCTTTAGAAATGCTGCTTAGGCAGATTCAATAGATACAAGCTTACTAATCACACTTAAATGTCACTTAAGGTATCTGTTCCTTTGCATACTTGCAATAAAATCAATATTACAGTATCAAGCCAGTTTAGTAAAGAATTATGCCTACTACTATGTGAGGGGTTAAGGATGACAGGGGAAAATGAGCATACTTTGTATTTATCCAATAGTTCTAGATTAAGAAACTGTGTAAATGAACAAGAAGAAAAAAATATATGAAGCATTTTCTAGTGATCATCAAACATCCAATAATTAATATAACTGCTTTTAATTTTGTAACCAATCACATAATCATTTACAAATATTTTAGAAATAGGAAGCATTTCAAACAGTGAAATATTCTAGTTATTCATTCATTCTTAAAAGTTTTTAAACCAGCTCTTCATGCACTTCTTCCCATTTTTAATGCAAATAAATGCTGAGCAGTTAGACCAGACCTGTGCACACATGGAAAATGAAAATTAATGCTAAGATCAGCATCTTTCCCCCTACAAAAGTTTGGACCTTCTTGAGTTATGGAAAACTAAGATCATAAATTTATAATACAGTGCAAGACATAAATATAAAGACAGAAAAACATGTCTACAGTTAACATATGCTTCATATAAAAGAATATAATTTTCCTTGTCTAATGAGGTCACAAAATGGTGGTTCCTTGCAGTGTAACATAATGTTTAAGATAGATTGGACTAAAACAGAGCTGAGTTAGAGGCCAGCAATATGGCTCAGCAGGCAATGCTGGGTCACAATCCTCATGACCTGAGCTCTACCCCAGGTACCCACATGACGGAATAAGACGCCAGACTCCTGGAAGTTGTCCTCTGACCTACACATGAACACTGTGGCATGTGTTGAACACACATATGCTACATAAATACAACAAATTTTTAATATTTTGAAAGAACCAGGGTGAAATCCTAGCTTGATACTGGAACACGATACTATACATTTGTAACTCTGGAACTCAGGTGACATATGTCAGGAGACTCATGAATACTAGACCAGAGTCACTTAGTATGTGACAGAACAGTCTGGGATACATAACAAGATTCTGTCTCAAATAACTAGAATTAATTAATTAATTCAATGCTCCTAGTTTGATCACCTGGTAGCAATTTAATTTTGACCAAGTTTCTTGACACATCTCTCTCTCAGTTTCTTCTGGCAAAGGGAATCATGGTGCTGGCTACGTCAAAGTATATGGCCCAGCTTAAATATGAAGGTAGAGTGTGTGAAGTGCTTGCAATTGGGTGTGGCTCATAATGAAGTGTCTCTTGTCCATTCATTTGTTCTTGTGTTGAGCATACATCTGACTAAATGCAGAAAACCAACCCTGAAAAGTTTGCTAGTCCGCACCACACAGCCAGTAGCATGCATATGTGTATTTGTTATATTAAATATGCTCCTGTTTCTACTTACCATATTTGTATACCTATACAAAGTAATTTTGTCAGATTGTATGGACACATAGTTCTACCTCTGTTTAAGATATATTGTATATTAATACAATTTTAGGATATGTTTATCATATTGCATTATGTATTTTGACTTCTGATCAAGATACTTACATATTGTTTACATTTTGATTTCATTGTCCTCATTTATTGAACAATTATTTAAAGATTGTTTATTATTCTGATTTAAAGTCTTAGTCTTTAAGTTATATCGGTATTAAAGGTCAATAATCTTTTATATTTCTTATACTAATCAGGTTCTTTAGATACACAGAGATATTTAGACTAATCAGGTTCTTTAGATACACAGAGGTTGTATTCTGCATATATAGGCAATCTTCAATGACTTCAAAGATCTATAGAACACAGCATTTAAATAACTTAGGGTTCTGTTGAAGTGAGACATGATTATTCTCGGCAACACTGATCTATTCCTGAGAGAATGTTGAGCACTGAAGACACTCTACTGGGAGCTTGTTTCCTTCTTGGCACAACTGGCCTTGGGCAAGGAACTGCCCCTGCATCGACCACTGACAAAGTGCATGAAGTCCAGACTGGGACAAGCAGGACGCCAGGAAAAATACTGCCAAACCTTGCCAAGACAGAGTAAGATGGTTTTCAAAATTGTTCCTGCTTCTGAAAGTGGTCTGTCAGTTACTCTAGGCCTTAGCCAAAGTTGGTTGCTTCAACATTGTAAATGAGACTTTGGATGATTGCCCAAGTAGCCATTTGTCTCCGCCATCTACTGCACATTTTGTAAGATGCTTGATTGCATTTCCTGCCTACTCAAGTAATATTATCTCCCTTCTCAGGCCTTTGATGGGGTTGAAGATTAGTTAGTTGTAGTTACTGTCCTCTTATGATCTAGCTAAGCCATTTCTAAAATAGGACTTAGAGTCCTTAGAATAGAATGTTTATTAAAAACATTTAGCATATGTTCCTTGCTTAATATTGTTTATGCTGATTGTAATTCTAATATGTGCTTGATATCTGTTCCTAATATATATATAGTTTTGTATTGGGTTTGGAACTCTCTTATTTAGGCAAAAAGGGGAGGTGATGAGGAAGCTCCTTCGGCCAATGACCTTTAAGAAGCTGGACCAGGTTGGGCATGACTTTGGGGTACCCAGACAAAGCCACCTACCCACCCAGCTCTCACTCTCTCTTGTTCCCACAATCAAAACCTTGAGGTTTGACCTTCATTCCTCTTCCATAAATTTTTCCCTTAAAATAAAGAATAGTCTTAGAATAGTCTTTTGGAGTTTGCTTGGGATTCTTTGATGCGCAATTTCCCTCATTGGATGTGTTCAGCTTCCTAAGTGTGTTTATTTAAATTGACATCTGACAGAGACCTTTTCATTTGGAGGGCATTAGAAAACAAAAGCATGGCTGTATGGATAGCCTGCAGAATAAAGGAAACAGTTTACTCCATAAAAATCAAGAGATGGAATAAATTTCAATTTAGGTTTCATTGTACTTCATGGAGAGATAAGAATCACCTAGATGTTAACGGTCTTTAGATAGCGTTTGAGCTGACACTTATTAAATTTCATTTTCATTTACAGAGCACAGATCTGTTTTTAGTCTAGCACCAGTGTTCATGGACTAATCCTTAAGCTGAATTCCATAATAAATGTCCAAATGATTCACTTTTCAGTGTATTAGGAGATAAAACAAGGATAAGATGACTAAATTCCAGAAACATGTCATAAACCATGGTTTTTTTTTAAGCATCACAGTAGTCCTTTTTGAACATGGCTTTCTTGAATGCTTTCACATGTTTGAAAGATTCTCCAGACATGACAAGAGCAATTAAAACTTTCCTGGAATTCTTCAAGGGAGATCTACAGTTAACCTGATTTCCAAACCCAGCATGAGCACCTAGAAAACTCATTTTCTGTGCCATCAAAGATATTTATCTTTAGTAACCCATGCTAAGTAAGTCATGATCAAAGGGAATATAAATGAAGGCTATCCAGCAAACACGTAGCTTTATCTTGACATGCAACAAATTACATCCACCAGACAGTTTAGATGCATTTGGTTTGATTAGCATAGGCAACACCCTTAAGAGACTTGAACTAATAGCCCGCTTTTCCATTGCTTTCAGAATTTGCATAGGTTATTTAAGAATCACCTTAAAGTGAGAACTGATTCATAATTCTAAATAGTATTAATACTTAGTGGAGATCTCAAGCAATACTATTAAAATGGTATGATTAACAAAATCATTTCATTCCTAATCAGGGATGAAAGGTTCTACACCTAAGATTGTCATTAGAATGAATAGGACAGATGAACCTGGCGTGCTGGCCCAGCACCCAGGTGGCAGAGGAAGATGGAACTCTGTACGTTTGAGGTCAGCCTAGTCCACACATAGAGTTCCAAGCCATCAGGGGTACACCCTCAAACCCTCTCTAAAAGGAAAAAGATGCAGGGGGCAGAAACTGTGAAATTCATGGTAGGAATCTCCCCAAGCTCAAGTCAAGACAATCTTGGCGCATATGTCTGTGTGTCTCTGGGCACAATCCATATGTGCAAAAGATGACATGTCTTTTCCACACTTCCCAGTACAGATTCAGATGATTTCTAAATCCCAGTGGTCATGAGTTCCCACACAGTCCTCATGATCATTTCAGAGTAAATCTATAGAAAGATTCTCTTTGGATTAGGAAGAACCCAGAAAATATTCACCGTACATCTAAATTATTATGAGTGGTATTATTTTACTTTTTTCCTCTTAAAAACGGTACCACAACAACAGAATGTTTGAGATAGGTTAAGTAGGTAACGAGAAAATATGTGATTGACTATGTCTCAGGTGGAAGACTTGCTAACATAGATGTTTCTCAATTTTAGGACCTTGTAAACTAATTCTCCACACTTCCCAGTCTAGAATGCCCTTCTGGAGACTGAGGGAAACCTTTTTCTCACTGTTAAGTACAAATAATACAGACTGATTTAAATAAGCTGAATTCCTTTATACTAACAATCTTAACCTTTTATTGAATTTTAAGGATCCATACTCCTGAAACCTATCATTTTACTTTATTATCATCTCATCTGTCTCTGTTTTATATAATTCTTTATCTTCATCAAACATAACCAGTTGATAACTATTTCAACTTAAGATCAACTGGGGGGCAGGGCAGGGACAAGTCTTGAAAACTGTGGGGCACCACAATGCTTTTTTCCCCCTTGTCTTTCCTATACCCAAGCTTTCCACTACTCCTTCCAAAGCACCTGTTGTTCATGCTTGTGAACGCCTGGAAGAAAAATCATGCCTTTGTCACAAGAAAATGGAGGTAGTAAAAGAAGGATCTGGAGCCTGGAAGTCAATCAAATATACGCAGACAGACTTCTCAGTGGTGATAAAAGGATGAAGTAGCTCAGGACCCTGGGCCAGTGAAGGATAGTTGTGTCCATTGCAAGAAACATTCAAGATAAGCATATTGCAGACCAATGGCACTGGCCAATCAATCTTGGTGGCAGCCACTTTTTTTTGCAGGGGGAATATACACAGGTGATAAAATAAGGATAAGACTTTCTCCTAATCCGCTGTGGGAAGCACTTTGTGTGCTGTCTCTTAAACAGGACTCACGGTGAAACATGCATTTCCTTGGATTTAGCTACTGGGGCATGAAAAGGATAAACTTAAAAACATAAGGCACCAAATCTACTTTAATGAACAATACTCATGCACTATATCTACATAGATACAAGATTGCATACACAAATACAGTTGTATTATACTTTGGAAACAAGCTGAAGAAAAGGTCATGGGGTGTAGAACAAGGTTTAAGCTTACTCTTTTTTAGAATTAAGATTATTTTAATACACTATTTTCTCCTTTTATGTAGCCATTCCCACTCCCACTTTCTCCCCTCATACCTCTCTACCACACTCCCCCATCCACTCTTCAGAAAGGGTAAAGCTGCCCATGGGGAGAAAGGAATGGATCTAGAAAAAGACATCCTGAGTGAGGTAACCCAGACTCAGAAAGCCAAACATGGTATGACTCACACATAAGTGGATATTAACAGGATCCCAGAGAAGCTAGGTAACAAGGAGAACCCTAAGAGAGACATACATGGATCCCTTCTGGGATGAAGAAACAGACAAGACCTTCTGAGAAAATTAGGAGTGGGTGCTGTGGGACAAGGGTCTGTACCCTGTCAATTGTATTTTAATTAAACGCCATTGCTTTATAGAATAAGTTCAAATTGCATGACATGGTGATGATTGGAACATACAGAATTCCCAGATTCTTTCTTTATGTGATGTAGTAGAGCTAGAAATATAAGGAAATTCCACAAGGGAAGCAAAGGTACCTTGCATAATTCAGAGGGAATTAAACTACTCAGACTTCTGTCTCATGAGCAGGTCAAAGTGCCCATTTCTGGTTGCTGTGCACATCAGCTGTGAACAGTGATTACTTCCTTGCCTCCTCTATTCTGCTTATGCTGTGGAGGAGCCAGCACAGAATGTATACTCTCTCTGAAGTAAGGCATCCATAATGAGGTTAACGAAGTGCCGTGGGTCAAGTTGCAGCAGGAGTGATGGTAAGTACATGAGAATGAGTCAATGCTGGATTAAAACAAAGAATGTAATTCATGGAAACCTCTCAAATGTACATGTTGAGATGTGCTGAGCCGTCGACCTGAGTGGATCTGTAGCAGCATGTGGAGAATTTACATAAATGGGAACTCATGCCCAGAACACAAATGCAACTAGCAACGTTGCATCTCTGGGATCAGGGAAACTGCACCAAGAATCCGATACAGTTGATAGTAAATTCTAAAAAGGGAGCATCCTTCACTAAGTCTAAACATTTAGTGCATGCCTGGGCTGCTAGGATGAGACTGGATGACCTGGCCTTGGGAGCTAAAGGGCTAGAGAGCCACACTCATAGCCCTCCCTATGGGAGAGGAAGATTACTGTGTTGCAGAGGGTGGTAACTTGGAATCAGTTCAATTGGAAGAGTTGAGGAATGTAGACAGAAGGATAAGTTGACTCTACCTGTCTTGTAGCATCCAATTTGATGAGTCCACCTATAAAAGACTTGCTCAAACCTCAAAATTAAAGAGTGTTGTCTCCTGTTTTGGACCAACCCTCTCTCCTGACTCTTTTCCTTATCAGGGCATCTATATTGTGACTTTTTACAGCCACTTATTATTTCTCCTAATCTAAACAATTATCAAGTTACACACACTCCTTTCTGCAATGCCCCAGAAGCGATAGCTTCCTATGCTTTCTAGATTCAAATACTCATTGTCCCATACTAGAAATATCACCATGGGCTGTTAATTTATCCCTGTCTCCATCTCTTGATCCTCCAGCCAGCATTTGTGTGTGTATCTTTTTAAAGGGCAATAAAGCTCTATCACTCTTTGGACCCAAGAAACTTCAGCACAATCTTCTATTCTCAGTGTAGTTCGCTTACCCTAACACGAAAGTCCTTAGGTCACATCCTCAGTCTTATTTCCCACTGACACCTCTACACACACATTTTTTGCTACACTGTTCTTAACAATCATAAATCAGACCATATGTTCACCAGTATATGAACTGGTAAAGCAAAGAAGACATATCACAAAGAAAAGTCATGCCATTTTCAGTCACATTGAGATCATTGTGTCAAGTGAAACAAGTCAACATTAAAAAGGGAAATTGAACAGATTTTATCTCATATGAAATCTAAGGACATGGAAGGATTAATATGAAACTATGAAACAGAATCAGGACTATTATAGATGTGGAAGGGGAAAACATTAGGGGGATAGGGAATAAATAAGAATATCAGAAGGATTATGATGATAAATACAGCATATTCATGTATGGAAATGTCATAATGAAACCTTTTAGTTCATACATTTATAAAAATTGCAGAGAAAATTTACCTTTATTCTAGAATGATTTTCTCAGTTTTAGGGTTATGGGAATGAAAACCTGGATAACTCTTTGCTGTGGGCGGCTTTATTGATACCCTTAACATGTAACAAATGATAAAATATTAGGAGATACTGCCACAGGTCTCAGAGAATAAAATGTTGTCCTAAATAACATAGATCTATTTTATTATTCAGTTAGGCCTTAGATTTCTCCCAACCCCCACTCCCACACCCTTATCGCTTTATAGCACTGGGTGACATGTAACTCAAACTCTGTGTAGGCTGGCTTTAAACTCATGTTTTTTCTACCTTTTGCCCTCCCCCAGTATTGGAAGTTCAAGAGTACAGATGTGTACTATAATGCTTGCCTTTCTTAAGCTAAACAAAAGGTATAAAAACATTTCTTTTCCCTTTACATCACTATGGCATATGGAATGAAACTTAAACATTTTATCTTCATTTTAACTTTGTTTATTGAATTTGGTTTAATGCCAGGAATGGTGGTGCATGCCTGTAATTTCAGGAGGTTGAGCAAAGAGAACCTTGGGTTCAGGGCCAGTCTGAGCCACATGCAAATACTCTAACTCAAACAAAATGACACAGAAGCAAAGTGCTAGCCAGTTATTAGATGAATAAGTATTTATCACATGATTTAAGCAAACTATTATGTATATGTTTTAAAGATGTATTCCCTCACTTTTTAATGCCTTTCACAAATGCATACATCCTCTTGTATAAATATTGTATGTTGCCATATAAATATTGAAAACATTTTTATTTCAGCTTCTCTCACTGATAAATACAATAATGTATGCAATGCTCATTTATGGAATGAGAAATACAATAAACTATACCCCTTCTGGAAGGAGAAAAGACAAAACGAATAACCAGAGGTAGCCTGACCTTTGAAAAACATTTGTAACTTTCTTTTTTTAATTGTTTTTATTGAGCTACATATTTTTCTCCACTCCCCTCTCTTCCCCTCCCCTCCCCTTCTACCCTCTCCCATGGTCCCCATGCTCCCAGTTTTCACAGGAGATCTTGTCTTTTTATACTTCCCATGTAGATTAAATCCATGTATATCTCTCTTAGGCTCCTCTTTGTTGTCTAGGTTCTCGGGGATTGTGAATTAAAGGCTGTTTTTTTCTTTGCTTTATGTCTAAAAGCCACTTATAAGTGAGTACATATGATATTTGTCTTTCTGTGTCTGGGTTATCTCACTCAGTATGATGCTTTCTAGAACCATCCATTTGCCCACAAATTTCAAGATGTCATTATTTTTTTCTGCTGTGTATTACTACATTGTGTAAATGTACCACATTTTCTTCATCAATTCTTCAGAAGAGGGACATTTAGGTTGTTTCCAGGTTCTGGCTATGACAGTTGTCTTCTCTAAGTTATCAGAATGTTAGGCTGGCCAATGCCTCTGCTGTGGCTGTCACAGTTGGGGTAGGTCACATAGTTAGAAGGCATTGCAGTAGACTCGCTGTTCCCCATGTGGGATTATAAAAGCAATCCAACATGTGCAGTCATGGGTGGCAGTCTGTGTTTGGAGGATGGTGGGCCCTCTCAGGTACCAGCTCTTTGGGAAGCTTGAAGGATTTGTTCAAAAACAGAGTAATTTTGACCAAATGAGGCCACACCAGGTGAAGATTAAACTGTTGTGGACTCTTAAAAGCATATGGAAAATCAACTGCACTTAATATCAAATTAACAACATCAAGACTGGAACTGAGGATTAAACTGTGAATTCCTGTCTTGATAGAGTAAAACATTTTTAATTTGCTTTAATTGCTGTAGTGTTTACAAGTTGCAAATGAGAAGGGCAAATGTAACTCATCTCCTTCCTATATTGTAACTTTTTCAGTTCACGTAATAAGCCATGATAAAGAAATAAAAATGAATGCCTCAACTCATGATGTCTGTATGGTTTTGGGAATGACTGTGTTTCTTTGAATTTACCAATGTCCCAAGAGGTACTCTAAGAGGGAGGCTGTTGGAATGCTCATGGAAGGCAGGCTATCCATCTATCAATCCATCCATCTGTCTCTCTATCCATCTATCCATCCATAAATCCACCCAGACAAATATACATCTATCTACATCTATCTATTTATCTATCTATCCATCTATTTACCTATCGATCTGTCTGTCTTATATCCATCCATCCATTAATTATCTATCTATCATCTATCTATCTACCTATCTATCATCTATCTCTCTATCTATCATCTATCTCTCTATCTATCATATAACTCTCTATCATCCATCCAT
>LOEQ01000662.1:193180-211358 GCA_001685075.1 Bramus lutescens | reverse complement strand
CTATCTATCTATCTATCTATCTATCTATCTATCTATCTATCTATCTATCACTGTCTTTCTGTCTCTGTTGGTATATCTGACACCCTCTTTCTCTGTGTCTGTCTGTCTGTCTTTCTGTCTGCCTTATGTACAATAATGGGAAGAAAGTCTTTTCATAACTCTTTGCCAAAAATAACATTTTCCTTGCAAAAAAAAAGTCTGTCAAAAGAAAATAAATGTTTCATTCTTAGCAGGTTTCCTACAACAGTATAATCTGACCTTAAAAATGCAGCAATGCACACTGAAAATAAAAGTCTCATAGCAAACGATCGAATAGAATCCATGAGTCTGATGAGGAGAAACACCTTGTTAGGCACAGTTCAGGAAAGGACACAATCTTATACAACTTGCCTTGATAAATATACTGCCAAACCCTGACACATTTCAGGGACACTACTTACAAACAAGTTCTAGGAAGGACCAGCCTCTTGCTCTTGGGAAGTAACTGTGATTTCGAGCAATAAGGTCATGTTTGTTCAGCAAAAGGCATCTAGTGCTCCAGATATATTTCTTATATGGACATTTACTCTTGTAGAATGTGTGCCAAGAGACTACACTCTTCTTTCCAAAAGGACGAGAAGAAGGAGCAATTAGCATGTCCAAACAAGACATAAAATCCTAGCCTTCCTGCTCCGTGAGTAGAGTCCAATGCCCCAAGATAAAGGAAATCCACTCCGTAATCTGATAGGCTTGTTACTGAGCATTTTGCCAGGAACAACGCCTTCCCTTCATAAAGTGCCAGAATCCAGGTGCATAAGCTGCAATCCTGGAGACACAAGCAGGAAAAGAAAATGTAAGAAAGAAAAGCTCCACTTAACATTCAGCCGAACATGACAGGTTAGCTCTAGAATGTTTCAGCAACTCTGTGGAAGAATGCTTAGCTTATGTCTTCACAGACACTTCATTGGAGGCCTTTGGCTTAATTGCTAAGGTCAGAGCACAAATATAGAAATCTAAAATTAGATTACTATAATTGCTTTTCTCCTTCTCCCTAACTCAGATGCAAGCTCTTGCAAAGAGCACCTTTGAAAACGCAATAGCTATCACAGCTCTAGGTACCTTGTACTAGGAAAATGTTTTGCAAAGAAAGAATGGGTTTTTCCAGTTCCAGTATCTGGAAGCTAAGGAAAAGAATGACACAGAAAGTGAAAAAAAAAAGCTTCTGTAAATATGTAAATAACATATACATAACAATATATAATTTTACATGTAGGTATGTGATGTGGGATTCCTCTTTGTATGCTATGAGTATGTTTTATTAGCATTGGTTATTAAAGAAGCTGTTTCACCTGGTGGCTTAGTAGAGTAAAGGCAGGTGGGAAGTCCGAACAGTGACACAGAGAGAAAGTAGGCAGAATCCAAGGGATGCCATGTAGTGTAGCTGCTGGAGGAGACAGACACCAGAACTTTACCCTGTAAGCCACAGCCTTTTGGTGATACACAGAATAATAGAAAGGGGTTAATTTAAGATGTATGAGTTAGTTAATAAGAAGCCTAATTTAATAGGCCAAGCAGTGTTTTACTTAATATAGTTTCTGTGTGATTATTTCAGGTCTGGGCAGTTGGGAAATCCTGCGTACAGGTATGTGTGGTGTCTACTTACATAGACGCTCATATGCCTATGTGGATGTGTGTGTGGATGTGTGTGTGTGTGTGTGTACATGCACATGGAGGTCAAACGCTAGTGTCAGCTCTCTTCTTTCATCACGCTCCATATTTCATATTGAAGTAGAGCCCCTCATTTGCACTGTATTCCACCTATTCAGCTGGTCCAAATGGGCAGCTTGTTTCTGGATTCCATCATCTTTGCTTCTGTGCCCTGGAATAGGGAGGATGCCACAACCACCCAGGCTTTACCTGAGTGCCAAGGATCTGAACTCAGGTCTTCCTGCTGGCACAGCAAGCACTTTACCCACCGAGCCCATTGCATAATTTACAAAACACCTAAATATTATCACATTCATTCCTACTCCCAGATGATCCAACCAATACTCAGATTGCTGAAACAACCTGTCAAAACAATTTATTTTCAAGCACATCTTTGTGGAAGATGAGTTGGGAGAAAAGTAAGACCTAATGATGAAAGATAAAATACATTTTAAACAGAAATAAAAGGATGGGGAGGAAGCAAATCTGTTTCATAAAGCCTGTAAGAGGTGCTTAGGAAATTCTTTCTCAGAATTGATGATTTCCTTAAAAGAAAATGTATGCTAAATTACACACCATTATATTTGTGTCGTTATATACATAAATAATTATATGAATATGATACTCTACAGCATATGATCGCATTGATATATTTTTCTCCAAGGCTAGTCATTAAAGATTGGGCAAAAATAGTGATTAAAGTGGCTGAACTGGGAAGCAGGAGGTTAGAGGAAATACAGGTGAGAAAGCAGTACCTTAGCTATGGCAGTTTCCAAGATCTCGAAAATCAGAGGGAAAGAGTTTCTTCTAAGAGTTCCAGGGTGGAATCAAGACAGAATGCCCCAAAGCAGAGGTAACTGGAAGCTTCTGAAAGGAAAAGCAATGGCTATCCAGGAAAGGCAAAATTAATTTCCCATTTTAAACATCATTAGATGGACTCAATGGACTGTACATGTGCGTGGCAGTCGTAATTACCGAAAAGGACCTCATGAACTTTAGAGGCCGGGGAGGACATGGGAGGGGCTGTCGGAGAAAGGGAGGGGTGGAAATGATGAAAACACAGTTTTGTATGAAATTTTCAAATTAAAATAAATCAAATTACCTTATGATTTTCTGGAGCCAGATGTAGTTTGAGGATGAAAAAACTGGGCTCTTTAATCGTGGGAATCAACGCACATGTGCAGGCTGCCATGGCAATAGAGGAGCATAGGCCTTTATAAAAGTCACAAAAGTGTACCTATGCACACGTGTGTGTGTGAAATATACTGTAAAAGGATGAGTGGCTTCTAAAATGTTACACACAGACCAAGAGAGTAAAGGGGAGACACATAGGTCAGTTGGTAGAGTGCTTGCCTAGCATGCAGAGTCCTGGGTTCAGTCCCCAGCACTGTATCTCCATGTCTGGAATCCCAGCATACAGGAAGCAGAAGGAGGAGGATCTGAATTTAAAAATGATCCTCTACTACACATAGAATTCAAGGCCATTCTGGGCTGTGTGAGACATCATTTTGCATACATACATAAATGATAAATAAATAAAGATAATTTTTAAAGCAAACAAGGGAAACATGAATTTTCAGACATTTTCAAATGTACTGTGCATATTTATCTGTATAAGAAACGTGTTTTTATCACAAGTGTCGAAACCATTTGACCTGGGACATATCTGAGGGAAGAAGCTCTCCCATGGATAGTTCATGCATTGCTCAAAGGAAGGGAGTCCTTATGCACTCACTGCATGTGACTCCATTGGTGGCACCAGGTCCACACTGGAGGCAAGACGCTCTTTGTTTGCTAACATCACAGTTGATTCACCTGCCAACTCATAGCTCCGATCCCAAGCAGCAAAGACAATTCACAGAGGGACAACTTAGACCAAGCAGAGTTCATGCGTGTGTCCTTTTCCCTGTGTTCATAGCTCTAGGTATGTCTAGTACGTGTATCTAACGCTCAAGACTGCCTCAACTGCCTTAAATTGACCTGGAATCGGACTTCAAACCAGAGACACTGAAGTGAAACCCCAGTGGTGATGAAGTTTTCCTCATTTTGTGCATCTTGGTGCCACTACAGCATAGAGCACATTGAGAAGCTCGCCAGTTTTAATGAGACTCTTCTTATCCATAAGCCCCTTTGTTTCACTCAGCATCTTCAATGGAGTCTGGAGATAAGAAAAGTCACATGACTGGGTAAATAGTGAGAAAAGAAAAGGGAAAGAAACTCTTAAAGAAGCATGATCAGTTTAATGTTCACGAAGGAGAGTGTGATGAGAAATCCTCTCCCATTCCCCACATGAGGTTCAACACCGTTGATATTGTGCAAGGGTAGATGATGCTATTATTTTCGTAAATTCCAAAGAGGAACTAAGTACACAATATTAGCTAATAAGTGGTAGAAAAATCCTAATCCTAAACAAACAACAAAGATAACATAAATCAAGACCCACACACACCCCAAAACTAACATACCCAGATTTAGAGAAAGAGAGCATAGAACACCCTTCTCATATTCTAAGCTGTACTTAAATAAATTTCATTCTGTATTTTTTTGGTAGCCCTGGATACAAAGGTCTGGAAATTATATATTCACTAAGTAAAAATTTTCAACCATAGACAGTCAAGGATGTTTTCTCTCTTGGCAAGCATATACCTGGTTTCAATAGGTATTTAAGCAACAGAGTCAGTCTGGCTTTCCAAGTGGCACTAGATAAAGCAGAAGCATTTTGTACTTGCAGGTTGCCAGCTGTCCTAAAGGGAAAAAAATCATTTCATATTTCTTCATGTAAAGGACTAGTTTGCCTTGTAGGGAGACCCAGTGTCCTGCCCTGATTATATAGTCCTCTTAAATCAAGAGCTCCCAGGAGACAGACCTACAGACAACAAATCAGCTGTGCCTGCCTCAGCAGACACGCCCTGTCCCTTTGCATTTTCCTCTTGAGAAAATTCTATGCTGCACACAACCTCATGCAAATCACTAGCAGGAAGCCACCAACTGGTACAATCACCTTTCAAAGCTTGCCAGAGAGCAGGCCCAGGACTGCCTTGATTCAGCCGGAAGAGGGGGTGTTCATTTTTTCCCTATCAGAAATTTTAATCCAGCAGCCCAATTAAAAAGCATACCTGTGCAATCTGAACATGTCCTCCAAAGGAGTCACTAGTAAGGTCCTTATGGCACCCCCCTCATTGTGAAATGACCTATTTCAAGTAGCAACAAGACTTTTAAAAGAAGAAGATTGTGTTGGCCTTCTCTACTAGTAGCTTTCTTGGCATTCTGCTGTCTGCTTTTTATTAGCCTACAAAAAAATCTTCATAAACATACAGAATGTTCTAGACATCTAGATATCCATGAATGTCTAAAGGAAGAGCAATTTCAGGAGCTGCAGGTAAACCTGCATGGCCCAGCATAAGCAGTCACTGTAAAGGGACCCGATTAACAAAACAGTAACAGGCAGATGTCAAGTGTGAGCTAGCCAAAGTTGGGAATGAAGAAAGCCTAGCTGTCTTATCTTGGTAAATCTGCACCTCACTTAAGTTAAATAGAAAAATGGAGATTCTCCCTTGAGTAGTTCAAATGGGAGGAAGAAGCAAGTGAGCTGTAGACAGAGGCAAAAGTACATACTGTATTTATAATTCAACACAGCTTTTTATATAATTACATCTTTGTGCACTTTTTATTTTTGGTTCTTGAACATAGTCACTCAGATGAAATTAAAGAGCGTGCAGGAGAAGGTGCTTCGATGCTGTTTCCAGTTTCTATGGCAACTCGGGGGCATCTTTTTCAACTGCCTCATTGACCGTGAGGGTACTCAAGTGATGCTGGTTCTAACTTTTAGCTGATTCTGGAAGGGGCAGAAAGTAGTATTTGATGATCTCACAGCCACCAGCAAAAAGGTACAAGAGGACTGAAGGACACCTCTGACGTGTTTATTCAACCTTTCCTTGCGGGCTACAAATGGGTGCCGTCTGAGAGTGCTTCGCCAAGTGTGTGTGGCTCAGGATGTGTATGAACTTGCCTGTGAAATGGCTCTATTAGTAAATAATGTGCTTTTATAAGTAGCTTTCTGATGGAGTTAACTACGTATTCTAAAATAAACCCCTATATGCTATTTAGTGAGATCCTCTTTGCTATAGTATCGCATTAAAAAAGATTAGCTAATGCTTCAGATAAAGAACAGTCTTAGGGAAAAAAATGTGAAAAACCAAAGGCAAACAAAGTTTATAAAATGGGAGAACTGATTCTTTTTTTGTTACGCACACATGGACTCAAGTGTTTACTCAAGGCAGGTCAATTGCCCCTCCCCTTGGAGACCAGGGACAAGGTGGCCACAGCAGAATCTTGGATCTGAACTGATAATAGAATGGAAAAAAATAAATAAGACTATGTCAGGACGAGCACAATCCTTTAAAAACCCACTTGAAGTCTGAGCAGGAACAATTTAGGTTGCGCATTACAAACAAAGCAATGGTATTTGTCAACTTAAAATCATTTATATGCAACGTGTGTTTGTGTGTACTCATTCATGTGTATGAATGTAAGTACCAACATGCCACCATGCATGTGTCAAGGTCAGAGGACAAGCTTGAGTGTTGGAACTCACCCTCCATCTTGTTTGAAACAATGCCTGTCTTGTTGTCTCCAAATTCACTGTGTACACAAGACTGGTTCACCCAAAAATGTCCAGGGATTCTCAGTTCTCTGTCTCACCTGTCTCTGCAGGAATCCTGTGATTCCAGGAATTTGTGCCAGTAAGTAGTCTGTCTTCTTTGTGGATTCTGGGGATTAGAACTCATGTTCTCTTGCTTTTGCCCACAGTCATCAACTTACCTTTTCCACTTTTGTTATTTCATCCAGGTTCTTAATTTTTTTTTAGAAAATAGTAAAATTTAACAGGCAGTTTTTAAAATTAACACTCATTGCATAAATACTAAAATCCATGATGGTATAATGCTTAGAAATCCCTTCACTTCCAAGTAAATGTTTTTAAATATGTATGGTAAGAGCTGTTGATATATATTCATGAGACCCAATAGTTAGTAATTTCTGAGTAATTATTACTTACTGTCATATGTATGCTTTTAATTTCTAAGTCCAACTACATTTCCTAAGGCAAGGAGAACAGCCATGCTGACCACTTCCCAAATGGTAACCTATTGAAGTCCAATACAACATAGAAAGCTTTAAATACCCAGAACTATACAATAACTCCTCCTTTTGGCTGGGTTGGATAGAAATTTCTAGAATTCAAACTTCTGAACAGCTTCAAGATCTCAGAATAGAAACGCAAACCTGAAATAAAAAAGTAGCTTCGTTCCCAAGTGTATTTGCATGAGTCTACGATCCCAGCTACTCTCAAGACTGAAACAGAAAGAATATAAATTCAAGGCCAACCTGGACAACTTAGTAAAACCCGTCTCAAATTTAAAATGATAAATGGGGAAGGATTTTAGTTCAGCGGTTTGCTGCTCACCTATTATTAACAAGTCTCCAGTACCATAAAGGAAGAAACTGAGGCAGGGGTGATGGTGAACAGGGATGAGAAAGGAGAGGAAACTGATTTCTGAAGATATTATCACAAACTCCTCGTTTGAACCAGATCTTTCATGTTTAATCTGGATCTCCTGACTTGCATGGTGCTGCTAGTCTGACAGCAGTTTTTGATCATCTATAGCCTACGTGATAGGCAAAGGAGTTTATGACAGCATGTGTGACATCACAATACAGGGCCTATGCATCATGGTGCATTCATCTGCGCTCATTGATACCATAGATCAGAGGGAAAGCCTGAATTGTGCTGGGTGATATCTGTCAGGGAACAAAAGCTCAGGTCATGGTTTCACAATAAATAAAACATGTGAAAATGTAGATGCTACCATGATGTAGATGCTACCATGAAGAAAGGCCCATATTAGCTTCAGTACCCCAAGGGAATGTTAAATAATACATATCATTATTTTAAGCAAGAGGGAGAATTATAATTTAAGAAAAGCATTCCTCCAAACAATGAATATCTCCGAGGCTACACATTTTCGTTACTTGGAGAGAGCCACTTATGTATAATTTTTCATCATTATTATCCCTGGGATTTGGTAACTCTCCCATGTTGGAGCTGGCTCACCTAATCTCCTCCCTTCCACTTTCTCCCGAACTTTCCCCCGTCCTCACCAATCATCCTTCTTGTCCTGCTTCCAAATAGCATAACCGCGCCCTCGCAGTCTTCACAGAACATTCCCCACTTCGCGCTGAAAGACCAGCACCTTGTGAACCTGCTACCTTATTTCTGAGCTAAATACTCTGATAGTTTTAGCCCATCTTTGTCTTAAATGGTGTAAGTTACTTTTGAAAGAGTCTTTAAGGATAAACCTCTGACAGGGTTTTTGATTCGTGGGACCACGAGGTTAACAGGAGCCGTGTGAGAAAAGCATTAGAGAGATCTCAAACCCTATGCATCATGGACTCCATGTGTGGGTCTGGTGTTCCCTCTGTATACATAGGTGTGTTTCGCTTTACAAAAGCAAATCCATTTGGTTCAATCAATTGCCGTGGCTCTAAAGTGTAATCTTTTAGAATTAAATACTTTTCCTTCTCCACAACTATTTTCCGAGGAACTGTGGCCTACAAAGCTTACAGCTTGGGGGACTTGAGGGTGTGCTACTCAAAGTCTCTCCTGATAGACAAAAGTTTTCTGAAATTCAACTTGGAAGTTTATTTATGGACATTATTATGTTTACTATCTGAATACATACAAAGATAGGCATTTATGTGTGTACATACAAACGAATGAATGAATAGAAACAGCGGTGGAGTCTTTATTACATCCATTTTGGCTTTATCATGCCATGATCTTCTTTCCTCTCTGAACCATAGGAGTATTCTGTTACCTTCCGGCTGCCCACAACATGGGGAAAGCTGAGTGAATGAAGTGGTTAGGTACCTGCAGTTTGGTGAGTGGCAGAGCTTGGTGGTTTTGCCTAGAGACAGGCCTGAGCTATTTGAAGTGGACGGAAATGCCTCTGAAGCTTGAAATGTATACAGGTCACAAAATTAGCGTTTACACATGCAATGATTCTACCTTTTTGAAGTGACCCCTCAGCCCCGACTGTCCAGAACATAAAGGAGGAGTAGTCTCAGCCTCAGCACCTCTGCTGTTTGAGCATCTCCTCATTCTTCCTTGACCTTCTGACTAAAATCTCCTGCAAAATGCTTCTCCAGGCCTCGATCACTTCATTTCTCAAGTCATGATCGAACAGGAGCCACAGAGTTTTGCCATTAATATGAAATTATTTAATAGTTGTCAAGAAGTTGGAACCGCATTTGAAAGGGTTCTCTGAGTAAAAGAAATAGCAAGAAGCACACATTTAGTAACAGCAGGGTCCCGTCTGTCTCCAGCTTTGAAAAAAATGGTGACTTGATAGAAGGAATAACCATTTTTCTTAGAGACCATCTAGAGCTGGTAGTGCTGTGTTCTGAAATAATAGGTCACATAGTGGAAGCAGATCAAGTGAATTCAAATCTTATCTCAGTCATTTCTTAGCTTTAAAAATCATCCTCACTGTCTTGGCTTATCATAGATTTGAAAAATCATAGGCAACCAACCAAATATGACCTACTTCTTGTACTTATAACTCAGGTTTTTTGCTCCAACACTTTGGCTCACTTTTGCTCCTGTTGTCTGTGACTGCACTGCTTTTGTACTATAAGGGTATATTGCTGACTTAAAACAAAAGCCATCCAGCCCAGGAAGTCAAAATATGTTCTCCCAGTAGATGCCACATCTGTCTTCCTAGTCCTACACTAAACATACAATACCTTGATTTTGTTTTGTGGGGGAGATGAAATATAGTAGGAATGTAGCTCAGTTATTGGAGTGCCTCGCATGGACAAAGACCCCGACATTCTCTCCTTGGCACCAAATAAACTAGGCATGGTGACTCATGCCTGGAATCTCATCACTGAAGGTAGATGCAGGAAAATCAGAAGTTCAAGGTATCTAATTCAGAGGCCAATCTGAGCTACATGAGATACTGTCATAAGATTTAAACGAAGGAAGAAACAAAACAAAGGATAAATAATATACAAGGCAGAATCTACTTGTAGTCAAGGGTCAACAAAATGTAATTACTGCAAGCTAGTAATCAAAATACAAACCATTTTTTCTAGCTTTCTTTTGTTTCCTTTTTTTCTATCCTCTAAGCTTTTCTGTCCCAAACCAAACTACAAGCTTGATTTCCTCTAACTTGGATTAAACTAATCTGCCAGTCCCCTGCACCTGTGTGCTCAGGCCATTTCTGCCATCTCTATAGATCTATTCATTCAACTAACCAGAGTTTATGTTTCATTGTCTGAGAATATTGATGTTAGTGTCCCTACAGCAATCATACAAGAAATCCAATGAAAATTCCACAAATTCATTTTCATTTTTTAAATTTTTATTTAGAAATAATAAAATAAGACATAATATATAAAAATATGTACAACCCATGGTTTGTGCAGTACAATAGGAAGACTTTAGATACAAAAAGATGGCAAATAGGAAAATAATAACTATCATGATTGTCAAAGGCTAGGATTGTTCAACTCGCCAAAGGCCGGAGCTAAAACCTAACATTCCTAGGAATGAAACTCTAGTTTACTGAAGGTTGTGGGAGGGGATGCAGTAATGCAAACCTTTTATACTTTCCACCTTAATATCATTAAACAGAGTGATGGGGAGTTGAAGCCGCCCCTTAGAATGAGCTGTTTGCTTAAAGGGGTGACTGATTGTAAGAGCTGACATTCATTGTCTGCAAGGGGGACCAAGGTCATCAGACACACAGAAAGATTGAAGGAGAGAGGAAGGGAAAGACAACGAATAACGCATTAACAGAACAAGAACAGAGTCAAAGGAACTTTCTCTAGGGATTTGGAAATGACTACAGTGCTCTACGACATTCTACAAACGTCTGATTCAAGTATACTCTTAGAGGGATAGAAAACTATTCCTTTCTCGATAATCAAAATAGAATTCACTTTGTCTACCTTTTATTTAAAAATAGAATAACCAGGAATCTATGCCTCCCCCCTCCAAAAAAAATATATAATGCCCATCCAGATACGGGCATACATTCTTTAAAAGGGAATACATCCTAGAGGGATTTGCTCGCAGCAGAGAAGCAATGGGCATCTGGGAATAAACCCCAGATGTTCAAGGTGAGTCTCTCCATCTGCATACTAGTGGCTGGTGTGTGCACTAGTTCCGGAGGCCCAGTCAATAAAGACAGATATTCTGAAGGTAAAAATGCAGGGAGAAATGCCGTGCATTACCTATGTCTTGGCTCTCGGCAAAAACAAAACAAAAAGCCATTTAAAGCTCGTAACTATTAAAATGCTAATAACTACGAAAAGCTCTTGAAAGGAACAGTCCATGCTGAAATAAATAACAGAAGAACATACCAAAACGAACCTCCAAAGGCTGGTAATATTCGCTAAAACCATGCTAACCGGTAGCATAACAGGTGCTAGCTCTCAGAATCACTGCTGGAATTATACCTCCTATGGTATTTTTTTTTCCTTTACAGGTTTCTATTTACATTTGGCTTTAAATATGAAAATATCTGATAAACTTTATAAAATGTACACTTTAAAAATGTAGCTTCTGCAAAAGATTCTTGGGAAAAAAAAAACGAAAAACAAACCTATGCACCAGAAATTTTAGAAGCTTTCTTCTTTTTAAAAAATAAGTTGAAAGACTCCCTCCCTCTTTTCTTGTTCCCTGTACCCACCCCTTTTCAAATAACTCAAGTCTTTTTAATGGTAGCACTGTGTGTCTGGAGCGACCTCCAGGTGGTCACCCCTCTTCTCCACTGCATCTTCATTTGATTTACATTCCACTGAATACTCTTTGGTTTGATATTTTTTCCTCTGCAAATCTCCTTAATAGCAGCACCTGAAGCCCTCCACATGGCCTCACACCGTCACAAGCCAGTCCCTTTTGTCTTCAACCGACCCCTCCAACTCTTCAAGCAACTTCCTAACCCTGCCTTTAAACGCCCATGCACAATGATCAACCCTTCCTCAACGCTGCCCTCTTGATTTCTGTGAGAATAACACCCACAGTTAGCCACCCTTTGGACTTAGGACAGTAGATAACAGCAGAAACTGTCATCATTTTACAGGCCCTGCGTTCAGATACAGCTGCTCACAAGCCACAGACCGGCACAAACATCGACTGAAATAAAATACATGATCCAAGAACAAGCTGATTTTTAATGGCATATTAGGGTATAATACCATTCGAGAGTTGATTTTCAGACTCCAAACTAAAAGGCAAAATTAGCAACCCTGGGATCCACAAGCAGGGGGCTTTAAAACCGAAAGAAAGAAAGGGGGGTAGAATTTCATTATTGGGCTAGAGTGGGGGTGGGGAGAGCTGTCATCAAGGCAGGTCACAAGGCAGAAGAGGATTCTCGAAAATAATGTGTCCTTGGTAACCTGCTTCAGGACTTTACAAGAGACAATGACCAGCTCATAAGAGTCATGAGTGTGTACACAGAGAGAAATAACCCGTTAGACTCCTAACTCATTAGCTTGTAATTGTGTTGTGTTTGTATGGCTCACTAAAACCCTAAAATACTGAGACATTCTCTCCTACCCTCTTCTGCCATTAAAAAGGCAGCTTCCTTCTCCTTTGTAAAGTAGATTTTTGCATTGAAGTAGCACACACACACACACACACACACACACGGAAATCCCCTGCTTTGGCATATTCAGCCCATGTTGTCTCTCTGCAGATGCCTCATAAGGACAAGCCTGGAGGCCAGATATTATTCCTAATGTGACACCAAACCAAATTAGAAATGTCCTGACCGTCAAAGCCATGATTCAGTTGCAAAATTTCAAATCTATCTTCCAAGCTGGATGGCTCTGTAGGATGCCAGGTTACCAACCAAGTTCAAGCAAGGTCTGATCTTATGGAATAAACCTTGGAATGTGCAGAAAGAGAAAAGCTCAGAACGTTCTGAGTGGAGTATCTCTTTCTCCCTCCGTTGAATACATTAGCCTGATCAAAGCTACCTATCAGGGAAAGAAAGACATTGGGATAGTGTGTAAGAAGGTGTGACCCATGTCCCCTTTCCCTTCCCCTTCAAATAAGAAGGATCCACAAAAGAACAAAATTGAAAACACACATTTATCGACTTTGTTTCTCTATTTCAGACTAAGGTGCAGAATGAACAGGCAGGCTGTTCAACATCTTGCTGAGGTTCAAAGTTAGGGTCTCTGGATTTCCCAGACAACCCATGGGGCTTTGTTTCCTTTTTAATATAAACTCCACTGTACAAAAAGACGTGCATTCTCTTTGGTATTTATTTTAGGTAGTCTACTGAAAATTGGAGATAACCTATTAGTGTAGTGGAAAGGAAAAGAAAAAACCCAGAGGCTACCATTTGGCTAGGGTTACATAATGCCCTTACATAACAAGAAAGTGGAGAGAGGGAGAGAATCTCTCTCTCTCTCTCTCTCTCTCTCTCTCTCTCTCTCTTCAGAGAGAAGATCAATTTTAGCAAAAAAAATTACTGGCCTCAGAAAATCAGGCTCTCATTTTGGCAGTTAATAGCCAAATACTTGACACTTTGAAGCACACTGTGCGCCTTCAACAATGTTCAACACTGACTTTTTGAAAATATGTAAAAGGTAACCTACACTGCAACAAAAATACAGTTTGTGTTCATGTAGTTAGCAGCTTTTCAAAAATTAAGGCAGGGTCTTGCCTGTGTTATGCCATTAAAATCATTCTTGTTCCCCTAAAGAGAAGCATTCCAGATAAGCTACACTCCCAAACTGAGGCTTGCCTGCATATTCAAGTTTTGTAAAAAACACAAAACAATACATTTAAAACCCCACAACCTTTTCTACAACAGATATGTGCCATCGGGTCGCTCAGAGGCCTGCAAAGAGCTTGCCATCAGTCATCCTGCTTCCAGTCCTTTCTTGAAACCTTTGTGCTAGCCTTAGTCTCTTGTGGCTACTCGCCTTCACCCACCTCTCGACCAGTACCATGGTCTGTATAACTGTCTCGGACCTCTGCCCAACAACAGACTGTGTAACGACGTAAATATTCCAAAGATGGAATCTGCCAGTCATATCTCCGATTCTCGTCTTAAGGGCCTGGGCTCTAGAGCTACGTTTGCCTGGTTATGAAGATCTATGCCAGGAGGTGAGTCTGTACTGGTGCTCTCTGGGACTCCGTTTTCACTGTCCTCTTCCTCTTTGCTTGTGAGGGCAACTTCATTTTCGTAGCAAAATGAATTTGCATTGGAGAGGATGTATTTCTTCTCTGCTAAGTCTCTAGCACTACAAAGGGGAGTGTTAGGTACCTCATAAGTCTTATGGAACCTTGAATAGTCGACTTTGTAGTAGTGTTTCTCTTCAAAGAGCACGGGCTCATAGCGGTGACCCCAGAGAATTTCATTGGCCAGATATGAACTCCGGCATTGTGTTGTCATGGCGGTGGCCTCCACCATGCCTTCCAGTATGACAACAATTTCAAAGTCTGCATTGTCAATATCCTGCTTACTCAAGTCATATAAAGGACTGTCTTCATCTATTTCATGAACAATAGTGATAGGGGACACTAGAAATATGCGGTCAATTCCACTATCAAAACCAACATTGATATCTATCTGGTCCAAGGGGATATACTCCCCTTCTGAAGTGATTCTGGATTTGAGTAGCTGTGCCCGCACATGAGCTTCCACAAGGTGGCTTTTGCGAAGATTGCCTACCCTCCACATTAAGCATAGCTTGCCATCCCTCATGGCAATCACAGCATTGTGACTGAAAACAAGAGTCTCATTTCTCTTCTTTGGCTTTGCCATCTTTGCCATGACTGCACCAATAATGAAGGCGTCGATGATGCAGCCCACGATTGACTGGAATACCACCATGAAAACAGCAATTGGGCACTCATCTGTCACACACCGGAAACCATAGCCAATGGTTGTCTGGGTCTCAATAGAGAAGAGGAAGGCAGCCGTGAAGCTGTTGACCTCAGACACACAAGCTTTGCTCTCTTTAGAAGCATCCAGATCCCCATGGAGCAAGGCTATCAACCAAAACACGCAGCCAAAGAACAGCCAGGAGAGCACAAAGGCTAGGCAGAAGATAACCAGCATCCATCGCCAACGAATGTCAACACAGGTGGTAAAGATGTCTGCCAGGTACCTCTGTCCCTTCTCACCGACATTTATGAACTGAACATTGCAGTGCCCGTCTTTCTTCACAAAGCGGCTCCTGCACTGTTGTCGCGTGTGGACTTTACTCTTCCCATTCCCGAAACCGTTGGCCACTGCCATGGTGGCCAACTTCATGCCATCTTCTTCCGAAGAGACGATGCTGTAGCGGTTGGTTCGCACACTGCCCATTGCTTCAGCCGTGGACGCCAGTGTTTCTGCTTTAGAAAACAGTCTGAGTTTTTGCAAAACCCTTTGAAGAAACAGTTTCGAATGTTCGGTGAAGACACACACGCCAAAAATTTTTTTAAAAAAAGAAGAAGAAGAACAAAGGAAAGACGATGAGGAGCGATGGATGCTTCCAAGGACCTTGGGATTCTACCAAGGTTTGCCTTTTGACCAACAGAGTTACCTTAGTAACTCAGCTGACATCCAGAGAACTTGTCCTACGAGAGAAGACAGTATGCATTATAAAACAGCTATACTTGAAGGAGTCCTACTGTCTAAGACAATGTCCCCAACTTAACAAAAGCAGACTAAGACACAAACAAATATGCTTTGGATCAGCTTGTATGGCGTTTTCTGTGTTCATACAAATGCTCTTTTAAATTTTGATTTAAAATCACAGTCATTGTGCGTGGACGAAACACCTCTGCCAGACATTCCACCAAAATTTCAATTCCCATTTCTGCTACTGTTTGCCAGCAATCTAGAATATTCTAAAATCCATATCTACTTATCAGTGCTTCTTCCAGGGTCTCAGGTAATAAACAGAAGATTCATTCTGATTCTAATGTTTGCACCAGCTTCTAAAAGTAGGATTTGTCCAGGCAGTATTTCATAAGAACAGCCAGGGTATTCATCCAGTTACATGTGCATTAAGAGAGAACGGCACAGCCCTTGCTGACAAGGTTGACATCTATGGGCACAGACAATTTTGTTTCAGTAATAATGTTGGGCAGACAGTCCTTTGCAGCATTTGAAATGCATCCTAACTTCTGGATACTGTTTGGAGTTGCTCCGTCACTCCCCACACTGCGCAGAAATGTCGGATACCACCTCCCTGAACGCAAGTGACTCCGATTTGAAGACACAGATTTACTCTGGGGGATAAAGAGCCATTCTGTTGCTTAGCAATATCACTCCTGAAATTCTCCAGGGATGGGATTGCCATATGTAATGACAGGGTAAGGAGGAAGCCACCTCTGTTCCAAAGACCCAGGTCTTTAACGGATTGAGATAAGGCAAGGGCTCATTTCATGTGGGTCCACGGCTGTGTTCACTCCAACAGAGACAACTTTGTAATCAAAGTCGCTCATAAATGCCAACCAGCTTACTTTCGCTTCTCCTGCTCTTGTTTGCTGTAGGTTCCTATGGAGAAGGCACTCACCTTCACCTAACATGAACAAATAATAGCTTAGTTTCCAGCTTCCTCCCACTGTTCATTCTGCCCCAGGTAGAATTTAAAATTTAGCTACTTGCTTTGACTTTACCTCGACTCAAAATTAAAAGAAAATAAAAACTACATTTTTATAACACACAAAAAAAGAAAGCAAAAAGGAAAGAATAACTAAGGAAGGTCAAAGGTGTTTTCTCTATGTAATGTGTATTAATGAAGTCTAGAAGCAAATTAATATTAATATGGCCTAGAACTAAAAACTGAAAGTGATTTCCAGCTTTTCAAACCACCGAATCCATGTCCTGTTTTTAAGAGGGACAATAGAAAGGATCAGAAATGTGTTGAGGCCTTGGTGAGAGAGCTCCAGTTTTGATTTTCCCCGAAAGGCACATGAATATGGATCAGTCAACAGAACTGTTTTCTGCCAAGCCAGCTGCAGACATAGAAAGTGATCCATTTGTCCTTATTTCATGGAGCCCTTCACCAAGAGGCAAGGTGCATTGTCTCTGGAAATGCCATGCTTGGGTCTTCTGGCTTCTCCTTCTCCGTCTACACTATTAGCAAGTTGTACCCCAACTTAGTTTTCTTGAGATTAGTCATCTGTGAAAATTGCAATGTGTGTTACATTTTGCCAGCTTTTGACACCTAAATGATGTTTTATTTGAAAATACCTTTGGATAGCTTCATCAAAAAAAAAAAAGTTCCTGTGTTTGGCACCTTCCCAACCTTCTACCTGCTTCACTGTTTTGTTTGCTAGCCCATGAAGTGTGCATTTGGACAAGTGCACAAAGAATCATATTTCTTAGACATCTAGATCCTGGATTTAGGAAGGAATATTTTAACAGTATTTTCAGATGATTTGGCTCACACAATATTGCCAAATGTTTCTCCTTGAACACGGAGACAGTGGCAGGACACCAAATGCAGGTGTGCTTTTCTTTAAAACGTGGGAATGGGTCAAACGGGTCCCTTCAGAGAGTGCATCTGAGTTAAGCTTAAGTGTAGAGTATTTTACGATAAGCTAGTGCCAATGAATCCCTTTTCACTATTCAAAAGAAGTGTTTCATGCATTAACATCTCGGGCCATGCAGTCCCTCCCAGATTTCTTTGCACTGACTCCTGCCTCTCTCCAGATAAGAACTTAACAACCCCATGAACTCTGAAGGCCCAATTAGGACTTTCCAACATCTCCATCCTAGGACATCTATCTGAATTCCACAAGTCACACAATAGCTGTTTCCTATGAATAGCTTTTCCCCACTTGGAGCCTTGCAAATAGCCTGTACTGAGGGGGCTGTGATTGTCTCATTTCCATTGCTAATGGCAGAATTTGTTCCACATGCTGGTGCATCATTTTCAGGTCTTACCAGTACTTCCTGGAAAGGAAAAAAAAATAATAACCACTTCCCTGCCCCTTTCTTTCCTTGAAATGGAAATTTTCCTCATGTCAAATACATGTCAAATGCAAACAGAGCAATGTTTGTATGTGTGCACACACATGTCATCTGTCTTCAGACTGGAGGAGCTGGTTACAACTGTAGAAGTCTAGAACCCACTGTACTCTGACAGGCTCACTGTCTGTAGAGTTGACTGTGCTTTTGCAATTGACCTGCCCACAGGTCCCAGCGACATCAAGTAAACAGTAAGTTCTCGTGCCCTATCCTTTCTCGGTGGGAATCATTAATTCATAAACATCTAGGAAAGGCTTTCCTTAAAAAATAGGACTTTCATGCAGTTTTATTTCAAAAATTATCTGAAAAACAGCAAACTAGTAATATATTTAGATACTCTTGCCTCCTTGCTGGCTATAGCTCCAGAGAGCTGATAATGACTTTGGTGAGTAATATACAAATCCCCTTTAAGCTCAGATGTTTAGGACACCAGATCTAAA
>LOEQ01000662.1:162245-190605 GCA_001685075.1 Bramus lutescens | reverse complement strand
CCGCGGCCCCTAGCTCTGCCAGCCAGGGAACCTGCGGTGGCTTCCTCTACCTCCTCCAGCTTCCTAACCTGGTCTGAGAGTCCAGTTCAGGGCTGGGGAGGAGGAAGTCGCGGCCCAGCAGAGACAGCAACAGGTGGGAAGCTCCACCGCCAGGCCGCTGCCTAATTGCAGCCTGGCTTTGGGCAAAAAAGCTTCCTAGTGGGTCTCAGACCCACGCGCCCCAGTTTCTTTCCAGGGTGGAGGCCGGCTGCACACGTTCATGTAAGGGCCTCGGAGGTGCCAGTGCCTGAGAAAGACATCTGCATCCGGGAGGGAATGAATGATCACTGGGGTGCGTCTCGCTCTCCCTTCTCCTGCATAGAGACCTTCGAAATCACAGCGCATTCAACAGCAACTCGCGGGTAATCCGCTAATTAAACAGCGAAAAGTATCCAGGGACCCGCACTCAGTACCCAGCAAGATTTAGATGCGCACAAGTGTGGCGATGGCTTGTCTGACTGGGCTGTTTCTCTGCCCCAACGGTGCTGAATTACTTACAGAAAGCTCCCGGACTTCTCAGGGTAGGGTGTGGGGGGAAGGGAGGGAGCCGCTGGTTCCTCTTGCCTTGTCCGCCCTCGAACTCTCGCCCCACCACCGCCTGGCACGCACTGCTCATGTAAAATCAGAACAATTAGAGAGTAATGAATTCTCTGGAACAGAGTCCCACAGACTCAGCTCTGCCCTCGCACCAGCGCCTCCCAGCCCTCCTTCCCAAGCAACAAGGCAAGAGATTGCAGACCCTCAAAAAAAAAAAACAGCTACGGCTTTAACTGCACCTCCACCCTAACCTTTTAGAAATGAATCCTTATCTGAGTGCGTAAAGTGAGAGCTTATTCTCTCTGAGTAGGACGGTATCATAGCGAAAGAACAGCATTTAGTAGTCTTTCTTCTCTTCCACGGAGTTTGCGGTCCGGCTTCCTGATTGCGCTTCAAACGCTCCACAGCATTCCGCGTGCCTATTTGTTTAAACCCCTAAAGATTGCGTTGAGTCACCAAACGACTCTACAAAGTATTTCTCAAGCAGGGTACAAGAGGAGAATGGAAAGGAACAATTCTGAGTTGCTGCTGGATACCCTCCTCCTAGACTCATATCCTCACGTGGCCCCTAGGAGGTGCTGGTGAAATGCGGATAGATTTTCATTTTGCCTCATGGAGCCTGCCTCTTTTTCTAGCACTTAAGAGGGTGTGGAACAGGTCATGCAAACCCCGCGACTGTTTTTTTTGTTTTGTTTTGTTTTGTTTTGTTTGTTTCGTTAGTTGGGACTGCCTTTACACCAAGTCGTCGGTTACGGAGGGTTGCCTTTTAAAACTTTGTATACCGGGATATTGTCTCCCACAAGGGAGCTAGGACACTATCATATATTAAGCCATGTATTATTTACAAATAGACTGGATTAAATCTTCAATGAAGATGACTATAATAGAACCCAGTTTGTAGCCCAAATTGAGAGACCAGGAATAAAGTAACTCTCCATTAGCCAGGGCCTAGAGAGAGAGTTATCAGCTCACTTACATTTTTTTCTCCTTTCTTTCTTCTGTGTTGTGAATTGCATAAGTATATGCTGAAGAATTTTCCAAACTGTATGAACACCCCCATCCCCGGCTCCCACAGGTAAGACTCTCTGTTTAAAATAACTCCACTACCCGGAAAAGGCAAGTATTTTCTAGAATCTTGGTTTGCAGTTCCTTTCTTTTAATATTATATTCAGTAAAATGTATAAACCCCAGGCCAAGACAGCTTCATGGGACAGGAAATTCATTAAAGAAATGAGCACAATATTCTATACTTTTGTTTGTATTATATTTTTAGCTGTATAGGTATGTAAAAGACAGGCTCTGGTCTTTCTTTCAACCACCGATTTTATTCTCACTCCTCTCCCAAGAGACTGGATGAATAACAGGCCACAAGGCAGGTATCTTGGAGGAGAAAGTTCAGGAAAATTAGATTTTTACGAGCAATTTCCCAGTCTTAGTAAAACCTTTCCCCTCATTGTTTAGTTAAACAAACATGAAAGATTTAATTTTGACTAAAACGTTTTTGGTATATGATAGATAGACTTATATCTCTCCCTTTCATTAAAAAAAAGAACATAACTGTGCGTTTTAATTAACAAATACCTTTTCACTTTGTCTCTATTAGGAAAACTCTAGGCTGCCAAAGCATTGACTTTGATAAATGTGCTTTCTTTTTGGAGCCGTGAGTGGTACAGATTTTTCTAGTCAGTATACCTTTTTTTTTCTTTTGACTGACTCAGGTCTTATTTAGCACAAACACACACATACACACTCACATGCACACACACATCCCATTTGTTTTGAATACTGTGTCAGTTGGGTGTTGGGGTCCATCTATGGATTATTTTTTCCATGAAATGACTGTTATGCTCTCACCGATTCCCTCCACAGCAACCACCTATAATATCAGAGCCAATATTAGCCAGTCTGGATGAGAGATTCGATTGTGCGTGACCATGTGACACGGAGAGCGAGTGTCTCACTAGAACCATAAATCTTTCCTTCACACACATCTTAAGAAACAGGAACACATGCAATATTAGACAAAGCTGCCTAAGGTGGTACTTTAAACACTGAATGGAATCTTTATTGGAAAGCTGCTTTGTCTTTGAAATTTAATATTATTTAGCATTCTAATCATACTTAATCTTCATTTTGATCTTGATCGACAGATTTTTAAAATAACAAATAACTACTCAGCACAAAGTCAAAGAAACAATATTTTCCCTCGGGTGTTTACATTTTTTTCCTTTCTTTTTTCTTTCCTTTTCTTTTTCCTTTAGATGTCAGAAAACAAACAAGTAAAACAGCAAAAGATTCAATGCTAGAAAGAAAAAATTAAAAACACAAAACACATTGTCATATACATTGGTATTGAGGATATTGAAAACATACCAAAAGGCAACCTTGCTGCCTTGATTGTGTTCATGTCTTCATGTTCCGGTGACGTTCACCTCTCTCTATGTTGATGAAATCACAAGTGTACTTGTGAACTTTTGAATACTGCATCCTCACTGAGTGTCTCTATGTCCTTTTAAAGAATGAAAGTACTCCATAAACATTGTTTTGCACCACAATGGAGATGCTTTGCGGAGGGAGGAGGCAGATCTGACATAGCTGGGAGCACAGCAGCTTACATCATAGCTTCTCTGGGGAAGTTTAAATGGTTGGAAATTATTTTCTCTGAATTATTACACCTAGAACTCTGTTTACTAACACTCTAAACTTACCCCTCATATAGCTTATTTTTCTCTGTTTCTGCTACTAAAATACTTTCCATATGTTTGGGATTTTTTGTTTGTTTGTTTGTTTGTTTGAGATGGAGTTTCTCTGGAGCTTTGAAGTCTGTCCTGGAACTAGCTCCTGTAGACCAGGCTGACCTCGATCTCACAGAGATCCGTCTGGCTGCCTCTGCCTCTTGAGTGCTGGGCTTAAAGGATTGAGCCACCACCGCCCGGCCCACATGTTTGTTTGTACCTACCCATAAGCAGATTTTCAAACTTCATTGTTACATCATTTTACTTCTATATTCTAGTCACTTTGCACTTAGGCAAGTGTGTAAGTTGCTCTCTACAAAAGTCAGTTTCATGGTGAAATGAACAGAAGAAATAGAAATTCTTTATTAAACCATGGCTTGCATAGTGACTCAGTGCTATCATTTGAATATGAGATATCCTTTGTAGCTCATTTGTAGAACATATGGTCCTTAGCTAGCAGTAAGGGAGACTTTAGAAGGTGGGACCTCACTGTCTTTGGTCTCTGCATCTCTCTGTTTCTTTCACTGTGAGATGAGTAGCCTATGGCACATGCTCTTGTTACCACGATGCCTCACCTCACCCTGGACCCAGAATCACTAGAAGCAAGACTATGAGACCATGAGAAAAAAGTATTTTAAATATGTTGTTGCAAAGGCAAATGGTTATGCTAGTATACTCAATATGATTATATAACTACTGTAGGCTATCTAATTTTTACCTGCAACACATCGGGCCTATTGGAGCACAGGAAAATCATTTCCTTACAGCAAATGACTGGACTCCCTGTATGTAAGACTTTTTGCCTAACCTTCCTTCTCCATCAAAGAAAACTTTCACTTTACAATTTTTCTTGTGTTAGCGTGTTGTGAATATCTCAGGCTGGAACCACGCTGTGTTGAATTACTTGATTCTAATCTCTGCTAGGCTGAGATGTTATATAACCAAGACTGTTAAAAAATATATGGTGAATAAAAAGAAATATGATCTAACAAATCTAAAGATGTATAATTTTTATTACATAGTCTGAGCAGAATTTCAAGTTACCTTATCTTGGTCAGTTTTCTGGTTCTATTTAAGACATACATTTTAGCTTTGCACACCAATTAAATACCACAGCATTTGTTAAATTGTGAACAGTGAACAGTCCAGGAAGAGCTCTGAGTAAGGAGGTGTCCGTGTTTTTGTAACTATTTGTGTGTTAATAGGTGTACACGTAGCACAGCTATACTTACTCACTCAGCAAACTCCTTTGCTGACTGTGATGACGTATTATTAAAGGTCTGTTAACACCAATAACAAATGGGTCTGTTCTTTAGGAAGCCTCCACTTCCAGGGCAGATAGGTTATTATTTAGTGTATCAGCTCTTCTGTGATGCTCTGGGAGCCCTTGTTCACCTCAGGTATGTGAGATAATTACACTCTGAAAATATCAAGTTCATCACAGGACCGGGTCTTAATTTACTGTTTTTAACCCAGTTATTACAAGGATCATTTTGTTTTTATTATCTGTGCAGCGCTAGTTCTCACAAAGATAGTGAGCCCTACACTCTTCCCTTTTCCTTTCTCACCACGAATGACAGCTTCTGAGACTAGGTCATCCTGCCATCAGCACAGGTCACTGGCTGAGGAGAATCCAGCTGAGAAAAAAAAAAGCGAATTATTTGTATCATCACTACTGCCACTGGGGACGGGCAAGCCTTACTGCTCGAGGCTCAGTGCCATGCTTTGATAAGAGCGATGACAGTTTAGTAAGATCAGCAGGGAGCCAGCATGGACGGAGAACTTGCCAAGTGGCAAACGCGGCTGCTGTACTTCATAATGCGCGATGCCCAGTGGCTCTGTACCAAATGGACATAAACTCAAGGAGATCGTAAAATTAGGGAAGAGAGGAAGAAGGGGAGAGGAGAAGAGGCAAGGGGATGATGCTCTTTGAGAAAACTGGGTCTAAAGAGACACAAATGCCTTTGGTGGACTACAGAAGCTGCACACCTACAGAAGATGCAATTACTTCTAAAACCATGGGCCCTCCCTAATACAGTACAGAGTAACCTCTATTACAATTAGCAGCTAAATCCAAAGTCTAAGACACTTGCGGTGATATCTCTTTGCTTTTAAAATAACTCACTGGAGCATCATGAGACTCACCCAACTTAACTTTTACTAGCATCAAAGAAATAAACAGCCAAGGCTCACCAGTTTTATGCAAAAAGTGTGAAATATATTTGAATCAATCAAATACAATGTAATTATACTTTGAAAAAAACTGTATTCTTGAAACCTTAGGTTTTAGGATGCTGTCTTGGACACTTCTCAATTTTTTAAAAAATACATTGTACGCTCCCTGAAAAACATTTTAAAACCATTTGGAAATGTAGATATGTGGAGCTGGAGAGATGACTCAGCTGTTAAGCACACTCTCTCCTCCTCCGGAGGACCTGGGTTCCAGTCCCATAGCCACCCAGTGGTTCCCAACCCTCTGTAACACTAGTTCCAGGGTATGGTGTGCCTCTTCCGGCCTGTGAACTCACTGTGCTCATATGGTGCACGGACACATGTGAAGGCAAAAGCTGATACACAGAAAATTTTTAAAAATGATTAAAAATAAAATGTAGATTTGTGTTGAAAAATAAAAAAAGATGAATGAAAGAAGCTCTTTTCTCCTTTATTGAGGTAAATAAACTTCAACTGTGTAGGATTTCCCTCCCTTCCCTTCCTTTTCTGCATGGTTTTCATTATTAAGTTAACTAAATTTAAGAACACAAGGGTTATCTTTTTTAAATCATGATCAATACTTAAGAATCTGCAATACAATTAAAATCACCGAAAGGCAAACTTAATGGCCTTTGTGCTCATGATACATGGAATATAGTCATCTCTGAGTCTTCTATGTTTACATTCATATTTGGGATTTCCCTTTGTAAGAATACTTTATCTGTAAAAAATAGTGTTTATCTTCAGCTTCTCCATCTTCTTTGAATAGATTTCTAGCTGTGGAATGACTAGGTCAAGGACTTCCAAACCACCTTACTTTCAATTTTCATTACTCCAAATTCCAAGGTGTCGAATTTTAAGTTCTAAACTTTGGATTTTGATGATAGGTATACTTCAGGAAGAATGTTTTGAGTAGAGGGTCACACCTCCCTCAAGCCCCCGGTATGACTTTGAAACTTGAGTCTGCCACTTAGTATCTATAAAAAAAAGTCATTGGTATTAGAAATCACATATTTGAAATTCATGAGACATATTGATTTTCTAAACAATGGTAGTTATTTACACTACAGCTGTATCTAATGAAACTGAAAATTCCATAGTCAATGGATTTAATTTTGGAGGACTAAGCCATGTCTACAACAATCTTTTAAATAACCTATAAATCTTTTGCAGTGCCTGACTAAACGCTACAGTGATAAATTAAATGCAAGCCATCGAGGAAACTGGGAATGCATCCTGGGCAAGGCTGAAGACGCAAGCTAGCAGGAAACCAAAGGAGAAAAGCAAATGCACTTTCCGGTTGACGGTCCACATTTGAAAATTTTCGTGATGGCTAGGAAGTCAACCCAGTAGGGAGGTGCTTGGCATGCAAGCACTAGGACCTGTGTTCAGATCCTTGGTGATCATGCAAAAAGCTGGATAGGGCATGGTAACACATGCATACAATCTCAGCTCTGACATTGGACATACATGAAAATCACTGGGATTACTTTTTAGCCAGTCTGCTCAATGGGTGAGCTCCAGGTTCAGTGAAAGATGCTGTCTCAAATCAAACCAAGATAAAGAAATGATGGGAAGAAAGATGAACACTGACATCTGACATGCACACACACACACACACACACACGCTCACTCATGAATTTTTTAAAGAAGTACTCACAGAAACATAAAACCTGGGTAGATTTTTAGATGTGAACAACAACCATTCAGCAGTTAACTCTTCACAGAGCACAAACTCTACAAATCCCTCCCAAGAATAAGGGTGGGTGCAGGGAGACTGGGACATTAATCAGACTGGAATTTCTTCATCTATGGCCCCTGACTAGATCCATACCATCTTACCTTCCTTTTTGTGTGTCTTGTTTAAGTTGTTGCCTTTTTTTTTTGCTAACTATAATTCCCCAAATCCATATTTTAAGCTTAGAAAACAGTAGAGACATAAAAAATATATTCTGGTAAACCTGCTCCCCAGTTTGCAGTCTGATGACACAAACTCTAAGCCAGACCTAACATCTCCCAGGCCCTGCACTTCACTGTGCAGGATATAACTCTCATGGCGTCCCTACAAGTGTTAATCAGCAAAGAAGGACTTATACAGAGAGCCACTTACTACTTCTCCCTAAATCATTTCCATGATTCTGAAATATATAAACTTTGACTCTTTGTTCTTGGTACAGTCCCCAGCTCTAATTGTTTGGCTCAGATTTCATGCTTCCTATTTGTAAAATAAATCTGATCAGCATCTGCGGGTTTTCTCTAGCACTGACCAGTTTTCATTCCCTAAGCACATACCCCCCTCCCAGAGTCAAAGTAATTCTTAATAGGTTACAAATCATTAAAACTGGCATAAAAAATATACAGAAAATCAAATTATCACCAGCAATAGTGGCAGTAACAATGTAGCTGTAAAGTATGATATTATTTTTAAAATTTCAAATAATATCATTATTCATTTTGCAGGTGTTTTGTTATTTTAATGGACCTGTGAAGATCAGATCCAGGTATTTCTTTCCTTGTGCTGAGACTTGAGCTGCAGTCTTTCTGTTTTAAGTATCCACAACATTTAAGTGAGTTCCACACATAAGAAATTGCTTTTGAGGTTAGCAATGGACTGTAAATTCCTTACAGACTTATATTCTATCACCAGGGCCTCAGCATCTTTATCAGTAAGGATCCCATTTTAAAGCTTTCATTTAGACAGCAGTTTATTCTTTGGTGTGATTTGCCTAACTGACTCAACAAGTTTTAGTGAAGCAGGAACTGACGCCGTAAATAATGCCTTTTCTGCAGCCTGGTGGCCATTTCCCAGCCTGGCTGCTGAAGCCATGCAGACACACAGTGGCTTTTAAGGCACCTTGATCAATAGGACTCAGGAGAACTAGCTTTCACATTTGTTGAGATTAAATGTTGCTTTTGTGTTAACACATGCAATGCTTCCAAACAGGTCCTTGAAAAATGATGGATTTCCCACTTGGGAAAATGTCAAACACCAAATCTATTGCTCCTCCTATGCATCAGTTTATATATAAACATAATGCATTAAGGAAAGGCTATACTGAATGGAGAGAGAGAGAGAGAGAGAGAGAGAGAGAGAGAGAGATCAGAGGGATCCAGACATATGCAAACCCTATAAAGAAAGGAGAGGGTCAGGCTTTGGTTTGCAATGATATGTTTTGGCAGAAAAATCAGTGGTCATTTCAAGGATTCTCTATTTGAGAAACACCCTTCTATGAATCTGATTTCATGATGCTCTAAGTCCAGTTACATTTCACAATCTGCATCCTTAAAAGTCGCCTACTAACCCACTGCACCCACTGCACACACATTTTTTTTCTACTTTGGAAGTGAGAAAAATTCTAAATAGATACTGACACCTCCCTCAGAAAGTTTTGGAAGGCTGGCTCACCAACAAAGATCTGAAGCTAAACGGCTTCAACCTTCCAGTAACAATACAAGCTAAGGACAGACTTAAGCAGCAGAGAAGAACAGAATAGCAATCTTCTTTGTAATTCTTTCTAGGAGCAATCAGAACATCTGCCTGGTCACAGTGTTGGTTAGAACAGTGGGCTTGATCTTAGTCACCAATGCTGTATCCATAGTTGCGAAATCCAGGCAACAGGACAGAGATTTATAAAAGTCTCCTTAATCCTGGGCTCAGAATAAATCTCTGTTCCTCCCGAAGTGATGTGCGCACAGAAATTAGCTCAGCAGTTGCAATGATCTACCTTCTTTCTCTGTATGTTCATCACTCCTGTTTCCCTGTATGTTTGTTGTTCCATCTCACTGATTTCTCCTCTCCATGGCCCTACATTATTTCAAGATCTACCCCAAGAAAATTAAAACTCAAATGTAGCAGTGATCCAGGTAAGTCTTCTTATGTACAACTGTTATGATATTTTTGCATTCGGTTCATCTCTTTAAATGAAGCTCAAGATTTGCATGATTCTAGCTTCATCCAAAAAGCATCACATGTCAAAGGAACATGCCAGAAAAGCACCAGGCACATCTGACAAAGTAAGCCTAGCCAGACTCACAGGATGAAACAATTCAGTCTGGGAGGAAAATAGATCAGTTTAGGCATATTTCATCATAATAGGAAAGCAATTCTTGATGAGTTGACTTGTTGATAAGAAGGGGGAAAAGGAGGGAAGAGGAGGAGGTATGAGGAGGATAGGAGGAGGAAGAAGGGGATGAGCATAATAGAATGAGGGGCAAGAAAATAAGAGAAGAAAGAGGAAGAGGAGGATTAAGAGGAGCAGGATAGAATAAAGAAAAACTTCTAGGAATGGACAGATGCTCCTTCTTTCTCATGCATCTGAACCTCCTTCTAAGTCCTATTTCTAGAAGTTAAGAACTGGAGGTCTCTCGTGCAAAAGACTTTATCCATGATGCTATTGAGGACCCCCCCCAAGAACATTTTGTTATCTCACAAGAGAGCTTAAGAGAGTCTATAAATCCATGTTTGCTGAGAGTTTCATAATTTCCTTTCTGAAATACCAAGGTATTTATTTCTCTTACGTAATTTCCAGGGAAGCAGTTGCATGAGCTGACTTCTATTCTGTTGGGCTACTGAGAGGCCTTACCGCCAAACAGTCACCATTGGTGAGAACAGACCCAAGGGCTGATATATGACTTCAGAGGAACTTAACAATTCCTGGAAGGAAAAGGGTTAAGAGCCAGTAAAAACAGCAAAAATTTACACATGACCTAGTGTGAATACACTTTAATTCTCCTCCTTGCAAGGGACAACAATGACAGCCCCATAACTAATGCCTCTGGTATCAAAGACCTTGTCCCTGCAGGACACATTTTCAGCCTATGCAGATGATGTCAGCAATGCTCCAGTTGAGGCAGATCTACTGGTGAGTTTTCTTTCAAAGGAACCTAAAAGGGCTATTACATCATGGAAAAATAGCCTCAAGAGCCGAGTTGCAAGGAGCAGCATTCTGTGGTTTGAGTCTGGCTGACAAGTGCTAGCACGGTAAGTATTTTGTCTCAATCTCAATTTGAAGAGTTGGATTAAGAGTCATCCATGCCAGCTACTGCATGTTTTTTTTTTTTGTTAAATCAAAGGGAAAACCTATCTTAGACATTTTTCTACTGCTGAGATAACCACCAGGATCAAATTCAACTTGGGGAAGACAGTGTTTATTTAATCTTATACTTTCCAGTACATGGAAATCAGAGCAGGAACTTGAACAAGAAGGAAGCTGGAGACAGTAACTGAAGCAGAATCCAGGGAGGACTGTTCCTGCTGGGTTATTCATCCTGCTTTCTTACACATCTAGGACAACCTACTCAGGGGTGGTAGTACCCACAATGGGCTGGGCCTCCACTCTGGATCGCTAATTACGAAAATTTACTATAGACTTGCCTACAGGCCAATCTTAAGGAGGCATTTTCTTTCTCAGTTGAGAGACCTCCTTCCCAAATGACTCTAGCTTGTATCAGTTGACATTAAACTAACCAGGACCATGACCCTGATATTATACTCTTTCATCAGATCAAATACTCTGCTACGTTTTCTACAATGTACAGGATGAGTATTGCCTAAACAAGGGATAAGTAGTTGGGGGCAGATAGAGAAACGGTGTCTGTCAAACGAAGCAAAGAGTAAGCAAAGTCAATGCTTAAGTCTGCTACCCTAGCCATGCAGGAGAAGCTTTCCCAGATGATGAAGCTGGCTGCAAATGAGCTCTCATTAGGAGGTTGCCAGGAGTGTGGGCAGGGACAGGCTGCAGCTTTTCTCCGCCTACTTCTCAGAACCCATCTTCACACTGCAGTACTTTCTTTTTTTGTGTGTGTTTTAGCTTCTATTCTTTTCCAGAATGTTTTCAACCATTGTCACAGCAGGGTGAACTCTACCCTTGCCTTTGGTCTTGGTTGCATCCGAGGAGCCAAGAATTTGAATGTGGAGCCCACAGATGCCAGAGAGTCACAAGTGTGCTGCAGCAATATCCTAATAGTGGCTTCTTGTGGTCTTCTGCCCTTTTCCCTTTTTATCTACATGCAAACTCTCCCAAGACTACTTCCAAGGTTCAAGTTTCTAGAACAGTGGCTATTCAGAAGTGCTGTGTTTTTGAATTTATGAAGACTGTTGATTCTATTAGAGATGCTAATGTAGGTCTAAATTAAAATAGAAGTAGTAACCAAGACAGAAAACTCATGATGAAAGGTGGAGCAAGAGGATCATTGGGAGGACTTTTAAAGTCCACTGGTATGTTCTTTGTATACGATAAACAATACAAGAGTGATCGCTGGGGATGGGCTAAGTGTGTCTTTGCCAAGAAGACGAACCAGAGCAGAGATGTGTGACTTACAAAAAATGCAAATGTAAAAAAAATGTAACTTAATGGTTACGTTACTGGACTCATAGCAAGTGAAATTCCAGGCCTTTCAAGAAGGACTTGAAATCCAGGAGCTTACTCAGTAGATTATAAGACTTTTCTTCACATGTACACACACAAGCAAATCTAAATGGATTCAGTAAGTTATATGTACGTGTGTATGCACATGTAGCAATAACAATTAAAGTATGATCTTGAGAGGCAGGGAAATGACAGGAGATGGGGAGGGAGGAGTGGCAGGAGTGCTGTAGATTGAATGCTCACATGAGAAGTTCTCAAAGAAGCAACTTGATTAAACAAACAAACAGAAAGAATGCAAGGGGGCCATTTGGAGAAAATGGATACAACTGGAGATTATAATAGGAAGCAAATTAGGGAAGACTCAGAGAGACAAATATCATATTTCTCTTATTTATAGATATAGAAAAACATATGCTTTGAAAGTAGAAAGAATAAAAAGGACCAACAGGAAGGGGGTAGAGAGGAGAATAAGGGACATTGTAGTTTGAAGAGAAATGTCCCACTTAGGCTCACATATTGAAATACTTTGTCCCTCATTGGGTGTTGTAAGGAGGCCACTAGTTAGTTCCTGATTGCTCAGCCCCAAAATAATCACACAGAAACTACATTATTTAAAACACTACTTGGCCCACTAGCTCTAACTTTTTATTGACTAACTCTTACATCTTAATTTAACCCATTTCCATTAATCTGTGTATCATCACGTGGCAGTGGCTTATTGGGTAAAGTTCCCAGTGTCTGTCACTGGTGGCAGCTCCATGGCTTCTCTCTAACTCTGCCTTTCTTTCTCTCAGCATTCAGTTTAGTTTTCCCACCTAGCTAACTTCTGCCCTGCTATAGGTCCAAAGCAGTTTCTTTATTGATTAATAGTAATCACAGCATACAGAGGGGACTCCCACATCAGTTGAGTGGCACTGTTTAGAGAGAATTATGGAACCTTTAAAAGGTATGGTTTTGCTGTAAGCAGAATATTACTAGGGTGGGCTTCGATACAACCTTGCTTCACTACTCTACCTCTGGAACTGTAAGACAGAATAGACTGTCCTATGAGTTGCTTTTGGTCATGTTATTTTCTCAGAGCAACATAAAAGTTTTAAACTTTATGAAAGTTAATATTCTATATAATGAATAACACCAGTATCAAATGCATAGGGCATTTCCAAACTCTCATTGACGTATTTTTTGAGAAGAAAGTGAGTTGAGGGTGCATCTTATTAGTAACTCTCCTGAGCTAGTTTTGCTTATCACTGACAAATACTGATATATGTAAAAAATCTTCAGAAAAAAATATTGATTTAGGTCAGACTTTGTAACCCAAACTGATCTTTAAAAAAAAGAAAAAGACTTTCAAGAACAATTAGATAGCCTGATTAGTCTGCTTCCACAGAGGATAATTAGTCAAACAAATCATGCAGCATGTAAAAATTTACAACTGCTTTTAGGAGAAACAAAAATGAGAGGATAAAAATAAAATGGACTTTTAAAAGACAATGAATTATGAAAATCCATGAGAAATTTTTGAAGGAGTGTTCGTCACGGTAAAAAATAACACTCACCCAATAACGTTGATGGAATCTTGAGTTTTTAAAAAGTACTTCAGTAAAAGCAAAAGAGGGCCTGTGGAGATGGATAAATGGGTAAAATACTTTGTAAGAAAGTCTGAGACCCTATGATCAGACAGATAGAACCAAGATAAAAGCCCAGTATGGAGCAACCTCATATACAATCAACCCAAAGGTAATGCTGGCCATTCAGTCCATCTACCCACAGTGGCTGGTACTAGATTTAGTGAGAGACGCAGCCTCTCATTAAAATACAGTAAATGGCAATAGAGGAAGACACCCAATATTGACATCTGATCTCCACACACTCATGAAAAGGCTAATCCCCTACCCTCCACACATATGGATACATCACACACACACACACACACATACATACACTCACACACACACATGCACTCACATCCAAATTTTAAATAAACAAAATGCTAATTTCTTAAAACTAAATGGAATCCCTCTAAAATCTGCATTTAGTATTAAACACTTTGTTTATGAAATAAGAATATATATATGAGCACGACCCTATATGAATATATGTGCATGAAGTGCAAGCAGGAACCTCTAGCTTCTAGAAGATGGCATTGAATCCCTTCAAAGTAAAGTTATAGGCAGTTATGAATTGCTATGTAGACACTGGAGACTGAGCCAAAGAATTCTGCAAGAGTAGCCGGAGCTCTTAACTACTGGGTCATCTCTCAAGTTCCCAAAAGTAGTGAGGTTGGTTTTTTTTTGTTTGGTTGGTTGTTTTTTGTTTTTGTTTTTAATAAATGTACCTCCAAAATCCCTGAAAAATTTTGTTTGTTAATCTTATCCTTTTTCCATCCTGTGATCAGGGCAGAGGGTGTGGATCAAGGATCTCCTTATGGCTCACTTCAGAGTTATTTGTTCTATGATCTCTTTGGCACAACCAAAAGTTCAGAAATTTTCCCAGATGCGATTCAATCCTCTGAAGAATTTCATCTCCTAGAAATAAAATTGTTTGACTCAGTTCAAAAATGTTCTAACTGAATGCAATATTTCTGAGATCATATTCTTTAAGTAAGGATTATATGAAGCTAGTTAATAGTCATTCTTTTTGTTCTATATGATCTGAAGGTTTGATCCATGGGATGTTCAACTATGTTCTTTATTCGCTTGGATCTAAAGATACTATCATATCTACTGTTACCAACATTATTAACACTGTAATATTGAGAACAAATCATGCTATACTAAAGATCATCTTTTTTCATGACTCCAAATTACGTATGAATTCAAAGGCACTTGTGTTTTGTCTTTTCAACACACATGTAGAAACCTGGAGTAAAGCAAATATTGGATATGACTGACAGTAATTAACAATCAATGATACAATGAACTTGACACTTTTGAGAATGATCCACTGGGAATATTTATCAATAAGCATAAGACCAATTGTCTGTAAGGCTATATCATTTTTATGTAATGACTCATATGTTCTAAATAAACAGAACAAGTAGAATGAATATATATAGTAAGTACATAAGGATTTATTAAATTAGCTTAACTGATAACAGGCTGCATAGTCTAGCCAAGGGTAACTGCGCACCGGATGGGCTGAGAACTCAGTAGCTGTTCAGACCATGAGGCTGGGTGCTTCAGAAGTCCCGGTCTGATGCTGAAGACTTGTAGGATTGCTGGAGATGGGCATTGGAAAGCCCAAGAAGGTGGGTTGTGATATCACTGTAAGATGGCAGCAGCAGCAGCAATATCATGGTCACACTCAAAAGCAACACTGTTTACCCTCTGCTCTCTTTATGCCTGGACTATGTCCATAATGGTCTTCTACTCCCAGGAAGGGTCTTCCTCCTTTAGTTAATACTATCCAGAAATGCCCTACAGACCCTCCAAAAGGTATGTCTCTTAGTTGATTCAAGATATAATCAAGCTGACGACTCTGCTATTCTTTTTTCCATTCCTGTGATAAACATGGACCAAAAACAACCAGTACAGGAAATAGTTTATTGGGCTTATAGGTTTCAACCCCTTATGGATGGAGTTCAAAACAGGAACTGACATAGAGACCACAGTGGAATGTTGCTTGTTGTTGTCCTTTCTCTGTATTACTGAGATACCTTTTCTTATTCAGCCTTGGACAACCCGCCGAGGGATGGTACTCCCACAGTGGACTAGGCTCAGCCATATCAATCATCAGTCACAAAAATGCCCTCTCAGACAAGGTCCTACTGAGAGAAGTAATTCCTCAATTAGGATTCCCTCTTCCCAAATATATCTAGGTTTGTGTCAAGTTAACAAAAATTGTGAAAACAATCAAGGTTAGCTGTCAAAGGATTTAACAAAAGTCAATGATATGTCATAGCTACCCCATAGCATCTCTGTTGCAAACCAAACATTGAATTGTGATATGGCAAGCACAGCAAGAACATTCTAGTTTTTGTTTACATCATAACTAGTTTAAGTCACACATGGATCTTTATTTATCAGCCACACAGCTGCAGTGCATACCCTAATACATATATATACTCAAGCACATTCTGTGTCATGAAAATGGTGTGGGAAGTCTTTCTGTCTATGTGTTGCTTTTATTGGTTAATGAATAAAGAACTGCTTTGACCCTATGGCAAAGGCAGAACAGAACTAGGCAGGAAAAGCTAGGCTGTATGCTGGGAGAAAGAGGGCGGAGTCAGAGAGATGCCATGAAGCTGCTGCCAGAGCCAGACATGCCAAAACTTTGCCAGTAAGCTACTGCCACATGGCAGTACACTGATTAATGGAGATGGGTTAAATTAAAATGTAAGAGCTAGTTGATAAGAAGTTAGAGCTAATAGGCCAAGCAGTGTTTTAAATAATATAGCTTCTGTGTGATTATTTCGGGTCTAAGCTAGCTGGGCAGTGTTAACCAAACAAGCCTGCTGCCTCCAACATGAAAAGGTTTCCACAAGACTGGAAACCTCCACTCTCCCTTTTAATGGCTTTCCAAATGAAAAGGGTGTCCCTTTTGTCTCATATTCTGGTAGATGCCCTGAGATAGATTTTAACATTATTAAGTGCTCTGTAGCAGTAAATTTTGAAATCATTAAAAATACATTTAAAAGCCCAATTTAAAAGAGCTTTGTACTAAAGGGATTTGAAAGTGTATACAACAAACCAAGGAAATAGCACTAAATTAATTCATATCATATTCCATTAACCTCTCTCCAGCCTTCCAAAAGTCGGCAGAGGAAAGAATCAATTGATCAGAATGTAATCATTAATAGCATTTAAAATAGGAATGAGATTTTAATTGAAGAATCAAGTTGATCTTAGACAACAATGTGTAAGAAAATAATCATATCCATAGATGGAAAAATGATAATAAATCAAGAAGAAAAGCAAATATTTGATTGATGTTTCCTTTACCAGTCCATTGCTGTTTATCTCTAGTACCAATCCATTTTACTTACTACCTACCACTCATTTACAGCTTGACTTAAACAGAATCATTTTTATGCAGTTCATGTATTCACAATTGAGACTTCTTTTATTGTTTTAAAATAATATATGAAAGCTTATGAAATGGTAGACAGAGTTGTGGGCTGAGGTAAGTATCTCTGATACAATTCAAATGTATTTTGCAAATTTCCCTTCAACAATTGATCATAATAATTGACCAAATAGAGGGAGAACTTCTTGCTCACTCAGCTACTAAAGTCATGGGATGGTGGTCTTAAGCAACACAGTGGCCTAGCCACTAGATCCTTTCAATAGATTTTTGATCACAGATATAATCAGCTCTCGCTCACTGAAGCCATAATACACGTCACTTATAAATAGGAAACATGAGCATATTGAAAGTTAAGTTCTTGTCACTTATCAAATAATAAACTCTTAGGAACTGTACTTTAAAGCAAATGAAAGTAAAGAAAATAAACACTGCTCCCCCAAGATGGACTGTACCTCAGTGGTATAGCATTTGTCTGTTGTATTTGGAAGCCCTGGTTTTAATCATCAGCAATACAAAAAATTGAGAAGAGGGGAGTGATCCCAAACCTCCCAAAAGATTGAGATTACAAGCGATGCCAAAAATTGTCTTATTAATTGTTTTTCTATTACACAAATGTAATTTATTAACAAAGAATGAGAAGTGTGGTTCAGACAATGACCAGGTCGGCCTTCTTCTTGCTGTTAGAGGGGATACAAGTAAACCCTCAATGTATCTTATCTTAATCTCAGAGAGGCCAAGACATGTGAAGGGTGCCTGGGACCAGACTAGGGACTCTTGATCTTTTTTCCTCTTTTATACCAGAGTTTGATAGACAGGGAAGTCAAGTTCAGCTCTACCCTTCTTTACCATGTGCTGGGCAACCAACATGGCGGTTGGTGGGTAGGACTCACATTCGTCAACCCTTCCCTTCATCTGGTCAGTTGTTTAGTGGCCAATCCTCCCATCTGAGACTTAGAGTGCTGGGATTAGAGTTGTGTCTTTCCACTCCGGGCCAGCCCTGTAGTTTACCCCCAAATCCACTCAATCTCCTAACCTCTAGGATGAGTAATGAGTATTTGAATATTCCTTCCCCCCTCGAATTTCTGACAATACTTTTCATTTTCCTATGATTATCTTACTTCTCAATGAACTTTTAAGAAATGGAAGCATCTACCTGCTGATGCTACCATGGGCTACTCATAAGCTAGGTAGCACCCCTTCTCCTGTGTTCAAGGGGTTTAATTTTTTCCTTGGTTTTCTGTTGTAGGAGGCTGCTTGCTTGTTCCTGTCTGCTCAGCACCTCCCAAATCACTCAGAAACCATATTATTTGCAATACTGTTTGGCCAATAGATTAAATGTATTTCTGGCTAACTCTTATATCTTAATTTAACCCATCTCTATTAATCTGTGTATTGCCACTAGGCTGTGGCTTACCTGGTAAAGTTTCAGTGTCTGTCTCTGGTGGGGCTAAATTACTTATTCGACTCCACTTTCTTTCTCCCAGCATTCAGTTTAGTTTTCCCTGCCTAGCTAAGTTCTGCCCTGCTCTCTTATAGGCTCAAAGCAGTTTTTTTTTTTATTAACCAACGGTACTTACAGTATACAGAGGGGAATCCCACATCAGTTTTCTCCTATATTGCCTATTTTCCCCTAGCAAGTCATCATCTGTTTATCATTATTATACACTATCTCCAACTAACAAAAGAAAAAAATTTACAAATTTAAAAAAGATAGGATATGCTTCATTTGCCCTTCTTTCTCAAACTCATTGTTACTCTGCATGACTTCTGCTTTGATATTTGTACTTTCCATAAGTTATCTCTACATTTTCACTACTCTGCGATCAGAACTGTTCAGTCAGACACTTACCTCAGACATTTTATTTCACAGGCATTGTAGCTGTATTATAGCAGCCCATTACTCTCTGTTTTGGATTGTAGTCTTCATCTGGGTTTTAGGCAACTCTTCTTCTCCTGTGCCTCCTTCTCTTTGTTCTTTAATACATTATTTTGTGTCTAAACCGCACAGTGTTGATGGGTACTGGCTCTTTAGTGTTCTGTGATTCTCTTTTGCTATTTGATCCTTAGGAGATCCAAGCCAGACTTGCATCATTAAACAAGAACTTATGCAAATAGCTTTTCAATTTATAAGTTCAGGTCTGACCATCTCCCACAATCCCAAGTTCACACATACTCTTTCTACTTTTAGCTCCCATTTGGTATCAGCTAGATACTGAAACACATCCCAGTCAAAACAACTTTTGCTCCCGTTCCAGATTCTCAGATTCTGCTTCAGGCACTGATAGCTGTTTGGAACTCTTCCCCCAGGTCTCTGCATGCTTAACTGTCTCTTGCCTGGGTATCTGAGCCCACTGTACCAAGAACGAAAAAATTCCTTTAAGCAAATACCTCTGATATAAATATGTATATTGTTCCTTTGCTTTATTGCTTTAGGCTGCATAAGGACAAGATTTGTTTCTATTTGGTTTATTATTGTTTTATAATGTGTGTGTATGACTCGACATATAATAGTCTCTTAATATAGGAATACATGAGTTTTTTATTCTTTTTAAAATGCATGAACTGATTAGTGACAGCTAATTTTTCTGATCAGCTACGTTAAGTCTAGTTTGGAACACAAAGGTTAAAAAGGAGAAGGTGTAAATTAGGAGGGATGAAGGAAGTAACAAAGGAACAAAGGAAAGAAGGGACTGGAGGAGGAGAAAGGAAGAGGAGTGGAGGAAGAAAAATAATTTTGGCTCAGAATGCACTTTGGATTCATTACCCTGAACTCTGAATAAGAGAAAGAGAAAGCATGGCTGTTTTAATTAGTTTTGTCACTTAATAACCTGTGAGTAAAGTCAGGATACCCTTCTTTAGTGTGTTGTGTTGATAAGGTCACTGTCCAAAGAGGTACATGCAAGAGTCTATATTAAAATTCTTTGGAAACAGCTCTAGTTTATGGTTACATTAGACCTATAAAGAAGGCTGTTAATGCCTCTTAAGATCATGGTGGGAATATTAAAAACTCCTCACTTTTTTCATACAACAAAAATAAAAATAGGTACAATGTATTGATCAATTTCCCTGCTTTTTAGAAGATTTTTTCACCTTTAAATTTTTATTTTATTTTTAGTTTTCTGTAATATTTTTACTTTTAATTATTTTTTTACACTTTTAAGTAAAATATAGTTGCATCATTTCCTATTTTTTAACAGTTGACAGTCCTTTTAATTGTCATAATTTTGTATGGGAACCACTTTAATCCCAATTCAGTGGGTAAGAAAAGGGCTTACATGTTCATGTTTATGTTCTTAAAGCCACAGGGAGGAATCCGAAGAGTTTGGATTCCCACCAGGATTACTGACTATCATAGATTTTGTGTAAGATAGATTTGTGTATCATAGATGTGTAAGAGGAAGAGACTGAGAAACTAAAATATGCAGGGAAACTATGCTATAGAGGAACTAAAGAAGATTCATCAATTTATTTCTTTTATCTATAGCTTTGATTAAAAAAACCTTTAACAAATGCAATTTAAGGGAGAACGGGGTGATTCTGGCTCCCATTTAAAGATACAGTGTACTGTATTAAGGGTTGAAGGTGTTGGGTACTTGAATTAGCTGGTCATTCATCGTCAGGAAACAGAGGAGGGCATCGTGGTACTCGATGTTCTTTTTCCATTTATACACTCTAGGATTCTAGTCAGGGAGTGTTCATCATCCACCGTGGATGGATTTTCTCTATCTCATTTAACTCAATAAAGATAATCTCCCACAGGCATACCCAGAAGTCTGTCTCCAAGGTGATTCTAGACTGTATCAAGTTGATAGCTAATACTCACCATCTCAGTAGAGAATGAAAGTGATAGGTACAATGTCAAAGAAAAAGGTAAAGATCAGAAACTGAAGGATGGATGGATGGATGGATGGATGGATGGATGGATGGATGGATGGATAAATGGATGGTTGAAACTTAAAACCAATATTAACAGGGTAATACACCTAGGATATCTCTCTCTATATATATACTCCACAAAGTGAGAGCGCTTTTGAGCTTCACTGTTGTCTAATACTTTGATCCTTGACTGTGTATTCCAAGGCAAACAGGCTTTGATGATATAAGAACATAACCATTTTATTTCTGGATTTTAAAATACAATATTTAGTTCCTAGTAAACATCACTCTGTACAGGATGAACAGCCCTATCTTTCTCTATTCTTAATATCCAGATACTGACAAAGTGAGAATTTAGAAGACAAAACAAAGCAAAATATCCTGCATGCAAATATCACAGACCTTTGAGGTCCATAAAATTTACTAGAGTGTAATTTCCACACACTCATGCAAAGCAAATCCACTTAGTCATGAAAAATGTGTTTTGTAAGCTATTTCCCCTTCTGTATTTGCATGATCTTTCTATAATCTATTGGTGACATAAATTCTGACTATTTTTCCTGTAATACATAAATTGATGGATCATTTGCTAGAGTCTCAACGGATGCTATCCAGACTTCCATGGCTGTATTTGTAGATCCAGAACAATAGCCTGTGTGAATTCCAATTTTTTCTTTTAATAAATATGTAATCTAGGTTAAGATAGCAGAGGGAAAAATTAAGTACATGAAACTCATACTTAGATGAGTGCCATTCGCCTTCAGTGCATACTACTTTCTGAGTTGAATGGTTGTATTTTCATTATAGTACTTACTGGTAACATATACTCCAAATATCTCATAGGTGAGAAGGGAAACAAAAACCATACCAGATTTACTTCATGGGAAAACTTGTGTTGTCCTGTGACCACAAGGTGGCACAATAGGGACCAAGAATGCTCAACCTCTAATGGAAAAGCCATTACCAGAGACATTTCCATAATAATTATTAAGACTTCTATTTTACCACCATGGATGTGGGAACAGCTGATGAAGTCCCGCCCCTAGCTGAGAAGCTGCTGGTGGGTACTAGAAGCAGAAGAATCCGTTTCCTTCAGGGATGAGGTCCCTGAGAGACAGACTACCCATGCTCCAGTAGATGGTTATACATTTATACAAACAGAAGCAGTACTAAGTGGACTTAAGTTTTTTGTTTTGTTTTGTTTTTTTCAAAAAAATCACATGAAGTTTTCAAGGAAAACATAAGAAGTGTTGGAGGAGAGCTTAGAGAGCAGGTGGTGGGTAGATTTGATCAAAGCGTATTACAGGCACGAATAAAATTCTCAAACAATAAAAATGAAATTTGGGAACATCATAAACAGTAGCCTGAATGATTGCCTCCCTTGATTTATGTCATGCCCATAAGTCGTCTTCATCACATCTCTAATGCTCTGCCTTAGATACATTTTTTTCATTACATCAATTCCCTACCATTGCAGTGGAAAGGCAATATTCTGATTTTCCACCACCGGACTTTTGTTACTTATGGATTCTTAATTCTGTTGTGAAAAATAGGAGCAGTCATAGAAAAGGACAATAGAAGCAGATTTGAAAAAAACCAAAGACAGCCATTATTACATTAATTAAATTGTCAAGCCCTAACATATAAATTACAGAGTACATCATGATTAGTTACTCATTAAAGGAAGATTACCAAAGGTACAGTGAGGAACCACTGGAAATTGCCAGGTAAATTCATATTGTACCAGAATGGTGAGCAATGAAAGTATGAACTACATATGTCCTCATTGGGGGCTATTCTAACACTGCCCTATAAAGTACTTGACTAATCAAAAGTAAAAATTCATTTCTAGAGATGTTTCTACATCTCTAGACATCCAATATCAAGCCAGAGTGAGTCTGGTCCACGGAAAAATACCTTCTCTTGGAACTCCTCATAGTGGGAAGGATGAGGAGTCCCAGGTCTCTTCTCCAGAACGCCTCTTACGAAGTTTTTTGACTTAACTTTGCTCCAAGGACTCACCGTTCATCACTGCTATCCATTTGGGCATTGAGATCTCCCCATGTGACTTTCAGGGCTACATAGACCTGTTAAACCACAGTGATATGCCAGCAACAACAAGTATAATGTCAAGAAGGAAGTCCAACGAACCAAGCGGTCGAGGTTAGAATGAGAAGGAGGAAGAACCATGACAAATGATGGCTACAAGGGACCCAGAATTTTTTAAACAATATCTATTTTATGAATATTCCAAAACAGCATGGCATGGAAATTAGACCATTTCCCTCAGATTCCTAATTCATCATTGGTAGCACTGAGATGTGAGACTAGCCATACTAGAAGTAGAGCCATTGAAATCCACTGCAAAGAGTGGCCTCAGCCATCCACCACTGGATCAAGGGGAAATCACGAACATTTAATAATGTCTGATAAATATTACTATTTTTAAATTTTAAGTTGGCTTTTCATCCTTTGGTCATTTCACACATGTATGTCGTGTGCTTTGATCACATGGGCCCGGTTTCCCCCTTCTGTATGTCCTCAGAATGCTTTTCTTTCCCATCTTCGTGTGCCCCCCCCCTTTTTTTAATAGCTATTGAGTCCATTTAGTGCTGCCTGTATGCACACAGGCATAGGACCATCAATTAGAGCATGAATACTATCTCAGAGGCTTAATCCTTTAAGAAAGTTGACTCTTTTTCTCTCTCCCAGTAGCATCTATTGTGAATAAAGTCTTTCCTAGGGGTGAGATTTTGTGAGCCCTTTCTCCACCCAATACATTATTGTTCAGTAGCTCATAACTTTGCTTTCAAATGTCTGTAAAATACAGCACTATTAATGACATATTTTTGAGTAACAGGGAAAGATAATTTATTGAATCCCTCTCTCTCTCTCTCTCTCTCTCTCTCTCTCTCTCTCTTTCTCTCTCTCTTTCATGTGTGTGTATGTGAAGATATTTCAATATACTCTTCACAGAATTATACCATAGGGGCTTGACCTTTGTGAATTCATTCATGCTGATATTGTGGAAGCAGTTAATTATAAAGGGTAACTTTGTCCCACTTTTCTGTCTCCCCTTTTCTCACACTCCTGCCACAGGGAGGTACAATAAAGGAAGCTTTTGCCAGATGGAAACCCCTTAGTCTGTCTTTGTAGTTTCAAGAACCAACATTATAAATTTATCAGCCACAAGCTGGGAAGGTAGCTGTGGTGGTTTGAAAGAAAATGGCCCCCAAAGGGAAAGTGGCACAATTAGGAGGTGTGGCCTTGTAGGAGGAAGTGTGTCACTGTAGGGACAAGCTTTGAGATCGCTTTTGCTCAAGCTTCCTTCAGCATGACAGTCAGTCAACTTCCTGTTGCCTTCAAGATGTACGATGCTCAGCTATTCCTCCAGCACCATGTCTGTCTGCACATTGCCATGCTCCCTGCCATGAAAACAGACCAAACCTCTAAAACTATAAGCAGTCCCCCTCAATTAAATGTTTACTTTCCAAGAGTTGCTGTGACCATGGTGTCTCTTCAGAGCAAGAAAATTCTTAAAACAGGGACTCAGTCTGTGAAGTACTTGCCACACAAGCATAAAACTTGAGTTCGATTTCTAGAATCAATGCAAGAAAGAGGATTGGTGACCTGTACTTATAACCCCAATGCTATGGAAGTGAAAACAGAGTATTCCCTAGGCTTCACAGGCCAGCTAACCCACCTTGTTTGGAGAGTACCAGGACAATAAGAGATTATGGCAAAAAACAAGATGGGCACCACCTTGGGGAGACATATGATATTAGCTGCACTATTGAGCATTGAAATGAAACTGTTTTTTTTCTGTCATGAATCCCACATTTCTTTTCTTACCCTGTGCAGAGGGTGTAACTGGAAGCCTCCAGGATGAGTGGTAGATCTTTGGTGATCACCTGGACATGGCAGGCACTGAGCATTGCCTTGATTCAGTGAGTAACACTGTATTGGGGCTGTGATAGGCAGTTTGGGATCATAACCTTGCTTTTCACAGGACTTTTCCAATGTATAAGAAAAGGCGAAACAGTTTGAAAGTAACCCATGTAAAATATAAAATAGTTGAGCTGGCAATGGCTCTAATCTAATGTTCATTTGGTATTTCATGCAGGAGTGTTGTCCTATGAGGCTTGGTTCGACACAATTCTCTATGTTTTTGTATCCAGGTAGAGTAGATTATTTGCTCACAAAGCACCGTTTTGCAGCTCCCTGATGCTAATAGGAAGAATGACACATGATATAGAATGTCCAAAATGATCTTGGTCACACTGTTCATAAATCACTTCCTGTGGATGGCACCAAATACTGGAATTTTCTACAAATATTTGTACATCATTTCCTCCTTAAAGTTTTTAATTTCATTTTGTGTTGTTTTGGCTCCGATCATTGTTAAAATTTGATGAGTATAAGTTATTGAAACACTAAAAGAGATGAAGAGTTTTCTAGTGGCAATACCACTAGGAACCTGCATTTTATGAGCACCAAGCATGCACCAAACCACTGTTTTTAACCCTTTAGAAATATTTTCTCACTTAGCCTTGCAACATTATGAAGTGGGTGAGATTAGTTTTCTTTTTCTCACAGTGAGGAAATGTGTTTACAGAAAGGTAGAATGAATTTCCCAAAGCTATTCACTAAAAAAAAAAAAAATCGAAATAATAGCATTCAGACTTAGGCAATTGGTGCTTTATTCCACACTCTTAGTTTTAGCATCATTCAGCAACAATAGCTAAAAATGAAGAAGGAATATCAGCATCATTAGCTATATTGCTCCAAGTTGCATTCTTACTAGGATATGCAATTATGTCCAGTCTGTTCTGTATGACTCAGGTGTTCTTATATATCTATATCTATATCTATCTATCTATCTATCTATATATATATATATATATATATGGATATTGCTATATGCATTTNATCTATCTATCTATCTATCTATCTATCTATCTATCTATCTATATATATATATGGATATTGCTATATGCATTTGTCTATAATGTGTATTTCATGGTCACCTTGTCTTTGAAAATTCAATGCTGCCCTTGACCCCTGATACTTCAGGGTCCTGTAAAACCCATTGCATTTAATTCATTCAACTGAGCAATACCATTTCCAACTCTAAGGTCTGGCACAAGGAAAAGGGTACCAGCAAAGATCTTCAAATATACTGGTGCATCTCTCACCAGTTTCCATCTTGTCTTATAGGATTAGTGAAGGGCATGTCTTCCGGGATTTCTCACTGCGGACGATTAGGTTTTACACAACAAAGCCACTCTAGCATTGCAATTTCCCTGAGTCTTAAAATTCTTTCATCAGTACTAAGCCAAGGGATATCAGACATCTCCAACTCCTTTTCTAGCAGACCATCTTTTGACAAATGCTTCAGTCAGTCATTCAATCTTTTTTTTTTGCCCTCTCCATGCTCAAAGCCCTGGGTTCAAAACTTAACACTGAAAAGAAACAAAATATGACCATAAACAAACAAAACCCTGTAACCCATTATACATGATGTATCTATGGTTCTTGTGTAGAAACTTCTCAACAAAATAAAATAAATATAAGTAGAAAAAAGAAAATAATGTCCTCAGCTTCACAAAGGATATTGACATGACCGTGTCTTTCATTTAATAATTATCCTATAAAGGCGTTAACATTTCATCCTTAAGCCATTTCAGGACCACTTGTCACCTGGGGTGACTCATCTCAGGTAACTGATGATTGGGTATCCAGCCTGTTCTGCTCTTCTTTGTCTGTCTGTGAAGAGAAGAGTCCCTTATCTGTAATACAAAGGTATCTGATAAAGGGGCCACTATCATTAGCATCTTTTGGTGTGAATTAGCAGCTGGCAGGGTTGAGCTCTGCCATAAACTCTGAGGGCCAGCTTCCCTTCTCCAGGCAAACTGATGTCAGAAGGCTCCACCAGAATTATAATAAATAATCGATCTCCAACATGTGCTTTCAATTAAAATGAAGCATGTTTAGTCACAGTGAGGATTACATGTGACAAAGTCTTTCATGTGCAAATGTAAAGACTTCTGATAATTTTTTTCTAAAGATGACTTCACAGAGACTAGCTTTGAGTTGGATCTCTTTCTGTATCAAGTTCAAGTTTCTTCGATAGTGTTTAAGAATGTTTTCTTTGCCCCCTCCGATCAACATGGCAGTAGAAACAAAAGCATTCCATGGTTATGTAATTCAGCAAGGGAATATGTTTGGTTTTCACCCATTGGAATTGCTGAAAAGCTTGAAATAACCATTTTCTCTGGAGTCTGGGGAGTTTTCTAAGTTTCCATCTGAGATCAGACAAATCAACATCACAGATACATTAAAAAGTCTGGTAACCTCTGTCTAACTGTTTTATCTTCACACACATCCCCTTTAGTGTGGGCATGTAGGCATACACCTATAGTTTGTGCATGCACATGTGTGTAGATACACACGGAGGCCAAAGAACTACTTTGAGTTCTAAATGCTCATTGGTGGTGTCCATGTTGTGTCTAGAGACAGTATCTCCCATTCTCCTAGAATTTGTGGCCAGTGAATCCCAGAGATCAGCCTATCTCAGCTTGCTGAGCACTGGAATTACAGATGCCACCTTACTGTGCACAGAGCTTTGTAATTGAGTTCTGAGGGACTAACTTGGGTCCTGGAGTTTGCAAAGGCAAATATCTTTCTTACCAAGTGTGCAATCTCTCCAACAGCCACCTCTTTCTCCTTGAGACAACAGGCACACTCCAGGTATGACACTTCGTTACAGTATTATTTATTTGCTTGTTGCTTTTGTTTTTGATTTTCCAGACAGGGTTTCTCTGTGTACCACTGACTATCCTGGAACTCACTCCATGGAACAGGTTGGCCTTGAACTCACAAAGATCTGCCTGCCTCTGTTTCCCAAGTGCTGGGATTAAAGGCCTGAGCCACCAAAACTGGCTTAAATATCGTTACAATATTATTTTAAAGATGTATTTATTTCTAACTTTGTATATGTGAGTGTTTTTGCCTGTGCATTAGTATATGCACCACCTACATGCCTAGTACCCTTAGAACGGCAATTACAGACTATTGTGTGTCACCATGTAGATACTGGAATTGAACTCAGGTCCTCCTCAAAAACAGTCAACTTCTCTTAAACTACTGAACTCTCTCTCTAGCACCAACTTTACAATATTTATATAAAAGAGTAAAATAGTGAGACTGAAAATCGAAAGACCAAGGGTTATTTTATTCATATTTTTTATATTTCTGATTTTTTTCCATGTTAGGTTCTCCACCACCAATAGAACTCCTGAACCCTAAAAAGTGTATTCAAATTAAAATATAATTAACATTAGAAGTTTTGCACTCCATTGCTAAACCCTGCATAAAGGACCCCAAACTCCAGTCCTGAACCTTCCCAAGGAACAGTGTACACAACCGCATGGAGAGCACAAAGCAGTTCCACCCCAGTGAAGCCTCAGAAACCAACCACGGAGTCTGAAAAGAGCCCCATTAAAGCACTTTAGTAATTGTTATGGGTTTTGTCTCTTTAAGAGGCAAGCCACGCCCACTCCCAGTGAC